>JANHGB010041351.1:0-17785 GCA_026283785.1 Coracopsis vasa
AGTGCTTCATCCACAGAGTCCTCTTGATCAGGCGGTCTGTAACAGATCCCCACAGTAATGTCTCCCATCGCTGTTCTAAAGCAAGTAGGTTACTTGCTGACTGGAGCAGGTATTTTGTCTCTTGTTGCCTTTTCATTATTCATGTCAGGATCATCTGCTTTGCTGTTTATATTCAGCATAAATAATAATTAAACCAGGGGACAGAGGTGTGATACTGTGAATGTGAAGAAAATCTCTGATGTTGCAAAGTTAGCAAGGACTGAAGGAGCCCTTAGTCTGAGGAAACATGGTCTATTGCAAATGCTTTCTAAAGAGAAGGAAAGCATTAACATGCAAGCACTACTTTTAAGTGGCCAGAATGTAGTGATTAAAGTGCTCTCGCTGTGTGATCTTGGGCCTCTTGCCCTTTGTGTTCCTTAATTAATTTCCTCTCTCATTTATGTATGAATAAAAACAAATTACCTGCTTCATGGGAGGTGAGAGGCTTTATTCATTTATGTTTGCAAACAGTTCTGAGATCCAAGGAAGGAAGCGGCTACAGAAGTGAGACGGCTGCACGTAGTGCGTGAATGATATATGACAAAGTTTCATTCCTTGGCAGTCTGATAATTTGGGTTAGGACTAAGTCTTTATCCCTTTCTCCTGTGTAAGTTTCTTTTTGTGACATTGTCAAATAAGGCACAGCTTTTGCTTTAGTGTAATATGTAAATGAATGGATGTATAGACAGACGCTTGGATTTTGGGTTGATCGCTACCTCTGTTTCAGTGTTCTTTTGTGAGCATTTATGGAGAAAGGCACTGCCTGGTGACTGTGGAGTCATGTATTTGAAACTGGTGTTGTGATTAAAAACTGTTAACATGTCCATCTTTATGGAATCAACATGGATTTATTTCCTGGGATGATGCTCTGCTTTCTGCTATTACCAATAGGGTAGCAGTGGTGGAGTCCATCCTGCATGGGACAGAGGTGTACAGATAGGAAGTTTCCAGGTAGATATGTAGAGCTGGTTGTTCTCTACTGTCACAACTTGCACTAAGATTCAGATTTCTAATGTCTTCCTCCAAAAATGAGCTTGATCAAGGTGCTGCAGTCTAGCAAAACAACATGCAGTAGCGCTGGCCAGAGGCTGCCTATGTAGTCCATACCTTTGTCAGTGGAGTGCAGCAAAGGCAGATGCATGCCCATGAAAGGCAGAAATGTGCCATCAGTGGATGCTCTTGATGTCTTTTTGCCTGGTGAATAATGCAAACAAACACGACATTCCTTCCTACCTGAGCAAACCGGTCTCAGGGTGGAAGTAACATTAAAAGTCAGCACCTCTTCTCTAGTAATGTCTAATAGTAATGTCTCATTCTGGATTTTCAAAGCTATTGCCTTGAGGTTATCCTGTGATATGAAGCGTGTTTGTGCAGAGGCGCTGCCGTGAGAGCAGCTCAGTGCACTTCAGTATGCAGCAAGCTCCTCAGCTGGGGTTCCCCTTGGAGTTCCTCAGCAGCCACTAAGGATGTGTCATCCTTTGAGTCATCTCTCACTTTTAAAGCAGCTTTTCTCCAAGAAAGCTGTTTTGATTTTGACTCCAGAAACTTTACACAGAACTCTGCCTTTCACAGCTCTTTGCCACAGTGTTTAGCAGGGGAGCAGGTAGGGTGAAAAGGTAGCAGGTAGCATGACAAGGTGAGAGCTGCCTCTGGGGCTGCACGGGCCTTCACCCCTTATGTATTTCATTCCTTTTTCATCAGCAGTTTTCTTTGTGCCCCTTCCCAGTTTGCTTTTCCCAGGGATTTTTAGGAATGGCCAATGCCCTCTTGGACTGAGCTGTATGGGGTGGTGTCCTGGGTTCAGCTTAAATTGTTTTTGGGTGTTTGCAGTTTGTCTCTTTTAAATCCCAGCTCCTTGGATGCCTCTTACCCTGTCTCCCGTCTCAGATGGAAGCTCAAGTGTACTGTTCCCTTCTCCCTCTTGAACACTCAAGGGTTTATGTTTCTCTTGTGCTTACAACTTAGCTTCACCCTGGGGCAGAAACCTTTATGGAGCAGGGAGAAGGGGAAATTCTGCCTTTGCTGTGTGAGTGCCCACAGCCTTCCCACAGCAGCCTCAACTCATTTGGGGAGAGATTTCCATGCTGCAGGATGCTCTTTCAAGCATTCTCCTGGAGGCTCTGGCCGATGTGTAGCCTGGCTCCCTGCAGACAGTAGGAATCTTGCCCTCCTCCGCTGAGCTCTTCAGGGCCAGGTCCCTGGGCAGCCCGAGGTGATGGACTCCCATCAACCAGCCCTTCAGAGCCGAGGTCCAGGTAACAAGGTGTGTAAAGTCCTCCCACTGATGAGGCCATCCATGCTGTCCCAGCAGTGTCAAGCTAATTGCACAAAAGGTGAAGCTCCAACACAGCAAGGATTGATTCAGCCTCAGGCTCTGCACAGCAGAGAGCAGCTCAAGATGAGGCATGTCATTGCAGACCCTTAATCCAGCAAAAATACCGGGATGCCTGACCTCATTAGGGGAAAAGCCACAAAACACATCTCACTGACTTGCTCCTTGCTGTGTCCAGTAGAATACTGGGAGCTCGGCCAGCCAGCCAGGTATTCCTCCCTCTCCTGCAGGGTGCTGTGTTTTCCTCTCTGCCTTGGAAGCACTCACAGACCCAGACTGAACTTCTATAAGCTCATGGGGAGGAAAACTTAAAACTTAATACATAGACATAATGTGATTGTAGTCACAATGATAAAAGCTGACACAGGGTGTGTAGGGTGAGGAAGTAAGGCAAAAAAATGAGGCAAATATTTGGTCTTATACAGGTCCAGGAGGATTTGTTAGCTGGTTATCAGTGTCTCCCTTACATACTGATTTTATGGGGAAGCTAAAGCAGAGCCACTGCACACTTTCAGGGCTGCCAGCTCACAGTCTGGGCAAGCCATGGCATGACCTTCCCTCTCCCAGCAGGTCTGGTCCACTTCAGAGCATAAGCTCAGGTTGCACATAGAGTGGGATGGACTTTGTATGTGGCAGTGTCATACCTTTGCTTTCTATGTCTGTCAGCTTCCCTAGTGTAGACAATTCCCTGTTTCTAACAGCAAAGAGCTCTTGCTCCAGCCTGTTTGGATGCTGAGGTGTCTACACCTCATGTATTTGAAATTCATGTATGGGAAAGAGGGAGGAATACTGGCATTTCCATGCATGTGGCTTAGCTCTTTACAGCAGTTTGCAACCCATGAATCGTGGGTGAAGGATTCCTACAAGGTGGCTTGGTCTCTACAGAGGTACCTTTTCAGTGGGGAGAGCAGGGCTGGCGTTTGTGGGCTAGGGATGAGTAATGTCCCCCTGTCACTAACACATCACCACTTGCATCAAGCAGGGGTGTCAGAGCAGCTTGGTGCAAACCGGCTGAGCATCGTCAGCGGTTTGTCGTGGTCATTAGTGTGTTGTGAAGCACCACATCCGCAGGCTCCCGCTGGGTGCAGCACGATGGGATGCTGCCTGCAGGGCCTGCAGACCCCTCTGGGATACCCACACACAGCAGCTCCCATCTGTACCCTTCACTGTTAAATGTCAATATGAGCCTATTAGAGAGGCCTGGGGAAGCGGGAGCAGCAGCTCAGCAGGCAGTGACGGGTCATGCGCTGGAGAATGATTGATTTGCTTATTTAGAGCTCTGTTCAGCAAAGATTCAGAGCCATGGGGCTTGGGCTTAGTATGAGTTGGGGAGATGGAGCTGTTTCAGCAACAGAGGAAATCACCAGTAATTCAGGCCTTTCACATCATGGCAATTCTGCATTTATTTAACCCATTGCACAGCAATGAATTCAGCCACTGTGAGAGGTTCAGGTGCTGCAGCAGGATGGAGGGGAGTCTTGGAAGTGCAGGTTTTGGGGGCTCTGGGATCAACCCAAGCCTCGTGGCAGCAGTGCAGGGCAGATGCAGCCCCTTGTTGCAGGGGCTGCTCAGTTACTCTCCAGCTTTTGCTTTGCTGTACACTGAAGCATGGGCTTTGTGAATGAGAAGGACCATCCCAGGAGCAGGGTCTTAGGGTCACTTTGCCAATGACAATAACCAGCTTACTAATCTGGGAGACCTTTCTTGTGACTTTGGACAAGGGCAGGTAGTGACAGGACAAGGGGAAACGGCTTTAAACTGAAAGAGGGGAGACTTAGGTTAGATGTTAGGAAGAAATTCTTCACTGTGAGGGTGCTGAGGTGCTGGCACAGGGTGCCCAGAGAAGCTATGGCTGCCCCATCCCTGGCAGTGTTCAAGGCCAGGGGCTTGGAGCAAGCTGCTGTAGCGAAAGGTGTCCCTGCCCGTGGCAGGGGGGTGGAACTGGATGAGCTTTAAGGTCCCTTCCAACCTAAACCATTCTATGATTCTATGAAATGCCTGTTAGCATGTCCTAACACTAACCTCTGGTGTGATGTAGCCCAAACTCCATGCCCAGGCATTGCTATGCACCTTTTGAATCCAGAGCATGGATCTGTCACCATCCATCTTGGTAGGAATTGCCAGGCTTAATCAAGCCAGTGATTCATGGGTTCTAGGAGCCTTTCTCAGGGTGTGGGCAGCATCAGCTGCTTTGAGGGAGGTGTGAAAGAGCCCTGACAAACAGCTATGCAAGATCACAAGGGAGGTGTCACTTCCTGGCAGCAGTGTTTGGACTGGAGCATCAGCTTTGTCTCCAGTAGAAAATACAGCAAAGCGCAGTCACAGAGCACAGAGATTATAAGGGAAAGGTCTAAAAAGGACTCCCTATTTAAGGTGCCACTTGAGGAGGGCAGCAACTCTTAGAACTGCACATGGCTTTCCTGCAAAAGAGTTAGAGCCATCTCCTCCTATGGATAGGTCTTTGGCTTACAGCAGCAGTGTTGATGGGGCTGCCTAGTTCTCCTGCATGTCTCATCTCTACCAGGACACACTTTAGTTTAATTATCTCCTCAGTGCCTATTTAACCACTAAACTTTCTGGGACTGTTTCTTGGCTGCAGCTGCCAATCTGAATACTCTATGACCTGGAAAAAACAAAACAAATGTCTATTAGAAGTAGCCAAGTGGCTAATGGAGACAGATCAAGTGTGAAGTCTATCACCTGAGCACCCAGCACTCAGGAGACCAAGAGGAAGCACTTAGCTATTTAAGAGAGGGATGCAAAGCTGTGGGAGTGAGTAGTCAAGAAGCTGCTGAAAGAGACCTTCCTCTGGAGGATGCTCTAGGTACCTGTGAGAGGTATCTGTAATCTCTGCTAATATCCCATTCACTGGGTGGGTAGTACAGTAGAAAAATAAATAGGAATAAATCAGAAAAGCTGGAAATTTAGGGCATTATCTGCAAAAATGCAGGTGGAAGAAATGTGTTCTCTCTTAAAGACTTCCCACAGATTTAAGTCCCTTTCCTTCTAATGTCAGTGCTTAAAAATAGGACTGAAGAAGGAATGTAACATTTTTGCTAGTGTTAAGCAGGCAGATAGTGCTGGCTATTTACTGTATAGGCCAAATAGCTCAGCTGAGACCTGGTTTATGGACCTGCAAAATGGTTGCTCTCAGGAAGCAGGAAATTTGGGGAACTTTTGTCTTTTTACTTCCTGGGAAGTAGAGTGTTGTGCAATGCCTTAGCTTAGGGTAATGAGTCTTTGTATCTGTGCTTACCAACCAGGCAACAGCAGGTCAGCTGGGCTCCTGGTAGAGCTGGGGAGGCTAAAGTAAGGACAAGCAAGTTCTTTAATGATCTCTGCTGCAATCCTGAGGAGGGGCTCACCTAGGATAATGCTGTCCCCCTCTGAGTGACCACTAACATCATTTACTTCCAAATCTGCTTCTTATTCTCCTGTGGTTAAGAAGGATTTAAGGCTGTTAGCAAAAGGCAGTGTGCTGTTTGGGAAGGGCACTTCTTTCTTGGTGGTGGTCTAAGCTCTGTGCTGCTGAAATACCCAAACACGTATTTGGTGAAAATGAGTCATCAAAGGTATGTCTGGTCCACACTGGACCTGTGTAAAGTTGTACTAGGATGCTGTCCCTTCTGTATCTGAACATTCAATGCTTCCAGTGCTGATTAAGTTCCTTTCTTAAAAAAAACAAAACCAACAACAACACAACAGAAGAACCCTTCAGCCTCCAAAAAACCCTCTGAAGGCTGAAATTACTGCTAGAGAGCATGAATTCTTAGGGCTGTGGACGAGGCAGGCAGAGCCCATTTACACGGTCCTTGCTTTCTCAGGCCTGACCTACCCAAGCAGCTCTTTTCACAGGTAGCATCAGTGGATGCCCATTGTCTCCTGCAGACCAGGCACTAGGGAGAGATGGTGACACCCCGCTGGCACAAGCAGTTGCCTCTGTTGCCAGTTCAGGAGTCCACAAAGCACATTTTGTGGTGGCCCAAGAAAATGTATCGCTCTTCCTGGAAACTCTATGAGATGGAGCAGACCTTCTGTTTGTGCTCCCTCTTGCCAGCCTTTTTAACATTATTTATTTAGCAGCTTGAGAAAAGCTCACCAGCCGGCAGCACCTTCCCTTTGGACCATGGTCCGTGCTTTCCCTCACCATGGCAGGCTGTCCGCTTGCTGAGCATGTTTTGATTGCTGTTCAGCTATTTTAAGGACCTGCTCACTGGCTAGGCTTTGGAGAGATTAACGTCTCTGCTCCATACAATGTCCTTGACAAGCCAGAAATCTGCCCATTCGCTGTTTGGAGCAATTAAAACTATGACATGGCCATCAACCCCCACACAACCAGTTGGCGAAAGTGCTCCGCAATGGAAACTCCAGCTCTCGGGAAGTGAATTTGTGTGTAGTTTGGCACAGAACAGCCCTGCTGACTTCCCAGGCCGACACTGCTTTGTTACTCAAATGCAAACATCTAAAATCAGCATTAGGCTCTGTGAGCCGTGCCAAAGCCGACTGCTGCCGTCGTATAACTGAACAGCATGTTGAGGTTTGCAGTTCTAATTGGGCAGCCAGGAACCCTGGTGGATGGCAGAGCTTATTTATTGATTGCTCTTCGGATCAGAAACTGGACGGCACCACAGGGAGCTAGTAAAGGAGGAAACCCATCTTAAATACACTGTAAATGCTCCTTTGCAGGATTAATGGGCAGGAAACTCAGAGAAAAATGAGCAGGAAGCAGAGAAAAGTAAAAGCTGGTAAGCTCGCATGGCTTTTCACTTCCACATGAGAATTCTGCTTCAGCAGAGATGGGGAAATACGGTCTGTAATAAAGTGTTGCTTTATTGCTGTCGCCTTATATTGAAGTGGAATCTATATTCTTACACTGAAGTTCTTGCAAAACTGGAAATAGTTGAATATATGGGGAGAAAAAAAAACCAAAACCCCAGAAAAAAATGACCCCCAAAAAGGATGAGGGGGAGCTGGAGTCAGCAGAAGTGGAAACCTTTCCTGTTGGCTACTTATTCTCTCAGGACTAGCTTGCAGGAAGTGTGAAATGTGTTCTATGCTCTATCTCCTGCGTAGCTGGGATGGATTCACCAAGCAAAGTAGCTGAAGGTGTCCAGTAGGAGTGGGTTTCCCAACTCTGTGATGGCTATGGTGCTATGAAGCATTCCCTCAGTCACTTCTCACTGTGCAACACGTTCCCGTCCTCAGCAGCTGGTCTAGTCAGTGTGAGAGAACAGAGTGGGTTGTGATACCATTTATCACTTTGCTGATAGTTTGGATCTTCACCCAAAGGCTTTGTGTACCTCTGGTGTACTTTCAAAATGCCTGGGACGGGAGAGGAGCCACTGCCGCACAGATGTGCAATGAAAGTATAAAAGCCTGTGCTGTCATTCGAGGAACATGAGCTGTTCCCATGGTTTGCCAAACTCTTATAATTATCCTAACACCCGCAGCTTGCCTGCAGTTCAATCCTGGGTGCTTTTTTCCTGCCTGATCAGCTCATTTCTAGCTGTGTGTGTCATATGGGAGATGCCCTCTCCAGCGCAGCACTTATCATTACTGAAGCAACTCCTGTGGACAGGGTGATGGGCAGAGGGAATTTGTGAGTACTCCATGCATCCCTTGGATGTTTCATGATCCTGGCTATAGGAGAAGGGTGAAAGGCACAGCTGGAGAAGTCTCGAGTTTTAGGAAGTTTGATGACTTCATAGTGACCTGACTCCTTGCAGAATGACTCATGGGTGAAATATTAAGTAAAATATTCTGGTTAAGTAAACCAGAAAGGTGCTCTGCCTTTGAGTATGTCTACCAGCATCTGTCTGCAGCAACTTTTGGGCCACCAGCTGTGGAAGGCCCTGGCATGGAGGGCTCTCCTAGGACATCCAGAGCCCCCTGTACTTTTTGGTGCCGACGAACTTTCATTTTCCTTGTTGAGAAGCCTCCCGAGGGGGCATGAAAGGGATCTGTCTTTATCACATGGAGAGAAGCACAAATAAAAGCCATTAGAAAAAGGAATAGAGAGTTATTTGCAGGTTGAGTCTGCACTAGCCAACAGTTTTGTGTCCTCTTAAAAACCAAAAACTCACTAGAGTTTGTCTCTGGCAGCAGAAAGCCTGCTTTGGGGAGGCTTTCTTTCTGGTTGCCTCAGCAAAGCAAATATACTCAGGGCATATCTCACTCCATGTGGCAGGTAACAAACAAATAAACCCAATCAGCCCATCTCCAGGTGGCTTTTGATGCCTTTTAGTAACAATCTACCTGCCAGGAGCATTGCTGCTGCCCTCCTGAGAGCTGAAGTGCTGACCAACGGATGCAGGAGCAGCTCTGCACTAATGGTGGTGTGTGTCCGCCTGTCCTGCAGGCAGTACGATGGCATGAAATAATGGAGTAATCCAGCTCAGGAGGGCTGCTGTGGGCTCTCGGCTTGCTTGAAGCTTCAAGAGGTCTTAGTCCCAATCCTAAACACTCAGAGATTAAGGAAACCTGAGTGTTTGGATGCTAAGCCCACCGCCTTTGAAATGGGTGGCAAAGACAGGATCAGATTCAGAGGACAAGTTATGTTTGCTGCTTGCATACATCTGGCATCCAGGTGATAAAACTTGGCTTCAGCATCTTGTAGGTGGCTATTTTGCAGGCAGAGCATTAGTCTGGTGAAGCCAAGACCTGAGGGTCAAATCCTCCACAGCCAAAAGCAGATGCAGTTGTTAGTGCTTTTAGAAAAGCTGGGCTATTAATTATGAATGGAGTATGTGTACTTGCCTACTTCCAGGGGACACAGACCATACTGGTATTTGCCTTTGTATAAGACTACAGGCACAAAGTGAAATACAGCAATAGTTTAATGTTAATGCTCATGATCTGATTTCTGGCTGTCTTTCCGCATTTCTGTTTGCAGATGTGATGGGGTTTTGTGTGTGTTTGGTTGTTTTGGTTCGGTTGTTTTTTAATTAGAAAGAAAACTCTTGAAGAACAAAGAGACCAAGAGCCCTCTGTGTAAAATCTGAAAGCTCTCCTAATCAGAAAGGAGGGGGAATAATTTAGAAGGCAGCCAAATAAAACTCAGGTTCTAATTAAAACCAAAACAACCTTCCACTGACATTTGGAGTGGTCTCTTGCTCCTGAAGAGGGAACTGTGTCTGTGGAAGCCTTCCAGTTCAGACATTTGAGAGCCACTTTTATGGACATCAACCTAATGGCTCAGGTCAATTGTATTTGTTATAATTATAATGGGATTTTGATTATGATTATGATTTTGATTTTGATTATTCTCTCTCTATCATGGCAAAATCTTGAGACTTCTGGACAGTCTACAATGGACTTTGGCTGGAATACTGTGGCTGTTTGATGGTTAATAGCAGCACCACCCATATAGAGTTGCTTAAAGAAAAATAAAACCTGGGCAGTCAGTGAAATAAGTCTTTTACATAGTAAGGTAATATATTTTTGCTAATGCAGAGGGGGGTCTCAGCAGCAGCAGCTGGGGGTCAGGTAGGGCTATTTGGCCCTCAGCACAGGATGTCAATGTACAGCCTGGGGACCTTGGGGTTTTCCACTTGCTTTTGTGGAGATGGGAATCCTACAGTCAGCCTCATTAATTGTGCTTTAAGCAGAAAGTTACTTTTCCAGAACTTGTTTTCTCGATTCTTTCTCTCCCTGCTTTGATGAGTCCGTGTGTGATAGATCCCTTACGGAAAGGCATGGGAGCAGTGTGCCTGTGCAGCCAGGTTTTGACTCTTCCTGTCTCTTTTGCTTGGATGAGATGTGCTTGGTTTTGATAATTTTTTTAAATTATTTTACTTTGTATTGCTGCATTAATTTATTTTTCTAATTTTACAATCACAAGTGTTTAGAGTATTAATCACTAGAAAACCACATGAGAAAATTGGGCTTTTGTGCCAGCATTACTATGCTAATGTACCAAAAATAACCATATTTAAACATCACTAACTCTAAAATACATTTAAATTGGGACCTTTGAAATTCACCTCGTATTTGTGTCAAGGGCTCCAAAACATACTTTTTCTAAAACACAGAAAGTAACATAAAAAGACCTAGTGCTTCTAAAATGTCATCTCTGAAAAGTAATCTGAATTTCAGCTGGAGGTTGGTAGAGATGCAGCAAACCTTTTAATGAAGGAGCTAAGCAACCCTGAAAATCAGGCTTATAGTACTTGTATCAACAGATTTGCTAGAGAAGTTCAACTTCATTATCATGACAACTTGCTACAGAAAAGTGATGGGGCAGTACTGAGAAACTGAGGTTGTGCTATGGGGTACCTTGAGAAACTCTAGGAAGTGTGAATGCATGCATGAAATCTGAAATGCATTGTCTGTGGAAAACTGGGGCAATTTATTAACATGCATTTCTAATCTGAACTCTTGCTTTCAGTCTGTTTTTTAATGATAAAGGACCTGTGCTGAGGACAGTCCCACGCTGCTGTATGCTGCAGTGCTGCCAAATGGAATGGCTCCTCAGGAAAGCACTTAGTCTCAGAGGCAAGACCAACGTGATGTTCTGCAGTCCTACAGATGAACTGGAAGTGGCTGGTAAGTACCTGGTGTGTGGAAACCACAGTCCAGCACGACAGACTGTGTTTTGGGTAGTTCATAGCACTTGTTGGGAATGGCAGGAGTGGGACACGAAGCCTCCATCTGTAAGCAGATGGTTTTCTTCTGCTCTGCTCTTTTCTGAGCGGCAAAGTGGCAGAGAGCAGGGGCTGGGCACAGCTCTGAGCTTCCCTGTAAACCTCAGAGGATATCTGATGAGATGCAGTATATTCTCCAAATCATTCTTCCTTCTCTGTGTTTTTACTTAGACTTTTTTGTATCTAATACAGCAGCAGCTGGCTGCTATCACTGCCTGACTTCCAAAGACCAGCAGTTCTGGACTAGCCATGCAGAAGGACCCCCAGTAGTCTACACCAGTGACTTTCCCTCATGACCTCCCCTTCCTTCTGTCTTCGAAACCCAGATGCTCAGGTGGAGTTCAAACGTCCCACAAAAATCCAGTCTAAAGAGATGAAGTGACCCGGAATCTGTCACACCCTCGGGTAAATCATTCCAGTGGTTTATTAATAACCTTCACTGTTCTGCACCAAGAACAATTTTATTTCTCTGTAGAAATGAGTTTGGTTTCCAGCCACTGGATCTCAAGATGCTATTTTCTGTCAGATTAAAGACCCTCATCTTATTACTCTTCTCTTTGTGCAGGTGCTTTCTGACCACTCTCAAGTCACCTCTTAACCTTCCCAGGGACAGACTAAATGGATTGAATGTCTCCAGTTCCCCACTGTAAGGGAGGTTTATCAACCTCCCATTATTCTTACTTCTGACTGCTGAACCCCCTTGTATTTGTTCTCATCCTTTTTTCCAGCTGGATGCAGCAAGGGCTTGTGCAGTCTTTCATGTCTTCTGCCACAGCTGAAGAGCTTCTGGCCATCTGCTGAGCCTTGCCCTGCTCTCTGCATCCAGGGACTGAATTTGTCCTCAGCTGCTGCTGTGTCCAGATTCAGGCCGAGCCCTCAGTCCCTCTCTGGTGTCCCCATGAGAACAGGATGGGGAACATGGAAAGGTCAGTCCTGAGTTTGGGATCAGCTTGGTGTGGTCCAAAGGGGTTTTGTGCCTCTATTTTGGCATCCGTCCTGGTGATGCATAAAGGAAGGTCTTGAGACAGGCAGCTGGGCTGGGAAGGAGAGAAGGGGCAGCTGAGGAGCTTGGCTGTTTGGAGCCTGCTCACACTAAAGTTCACTAGTTCCATGTGCATGTAATGGTGGAGACAAAGTAGGAGCAGACTGAAAATCACAATCACAGGGAGAGCATAACTTCCAGCCAAGGGGAAAGGGGCCTTCAGGAGGTCTTGAACCAGCATTCTTACACGTGGCATGATGTGTGAGCACCCAGCCCCTCCAACACTGGTTAGAAATGAAAACTGTCAAGGGCTATTGAGCAATCTGTGGATTTTCACAGTGGCTCAGCACAAAGTTATTTAGCACAGGTGTTTGGTAATTGTGATGCATTGGGGAAATCTGCAGTGCTCAATGGCCCTCAAACTTCTACCTGCTTGGTGTGGTGGTTGAGTATTAGTGCAGTGGATTATAAGATAAAATATGCAGGAGACACTTGCTGGCTGCAGTGTTTTTTCTGGCACTGGTTATGCTTCTTTGTTATTCTATGATCAGTTTGTTTGGCTGATGTGTATTAGAAGGGTGGAAAGTTGACTTTGGTGGCTCTTAAAGATGAGTGTTTTGCACCTAGTGAACATGATGGGTCCCCTCATGGCCTCGGTGAGAGCACTGCGAAGAGGAAAGGGGTCTCCAGACCACATCCCTGTATGCACAGGTTCTGAAAATGCTCAACCATGGCAAGCAATGCTTCCTTTTCTGGCTCCTGCAGCTAAGAGAGCAGCACTTCTGCTTTTGCTTCTTATCTTCTGTGACAGCATTTAGACACCGACTTTCTAATCACAACCAGCCACCTCCTCACGCTGAGAAGTGAGTGTGAATCCAAGCAGGGCCGTGGGCTGGCTTGTAGCACGTTGTGCTGTGGAGTTTTGGCAGGGTAAAGCACTGGCTCTGGGGTGTGTTTGGCTCTTGCAGGCATAGGTGGGACTTTGGTGATGAAACAGCAAACCTATGACAGTCAAGGTTTGTCATGAGCAAAATGCAGCCTCCTACAGGGGTCTCCAGAAGGTGAAAAGCTGGTGCGTAACTGGAGTCCTCCATGAGATGCAGGTAAAATTAATGGATGGGTTTTATTTTGAGCTTATTGAAACATCTCAGAATTCCCAATCCTGGCGAGGTTTCAAATGGAAATTTCAGATGTCTCCTCTCTCCATCTCACACTATGCTTTTGGCTGTTATTAATATGTAAATTAAGCTCATTTATAGAAAGTAAGATCTTGACAAGTTGACAAGTGTTGTATATGACAAGAGTTTGGGTTAGGAGGCATTTCTGTTTCTGCAATTGCTATTATTCTCTGGCATGGAAATGCAGCCATGCGCAGTGGTGGTCAGGGTTCTTACACTGCATTTATCCCCACTTGGAAATACAAGGCTGGGACGCTGGGCTGGATGCAGTTACCAGTGTCTATGCAGTGTCTCTCCAGGTCCTACCAAAGCCAGCAAATCTGCTTTGTTGTTGCTGCTGGAATCAGGTTTGGACCTGTGTGTTGCATAGCAACCCTAAATGATTATCAGAGCCCTCAAAAGGGTATTAATGGTACTCACGAATAAATACAGTTTGACTTACTCCTGTTTATGAATTGGTTTTTATACCGTTCCCCAGACGAATGAAGGCTTTCATCTTCTCAAACAATGAAAACTCAAGTTACTGCCAGAAGACTGGTAGCTCTCTCTCATTGGCACAGGGGCTGTAATTAGTCTTTTCCAGTACATACTTCTTGGATTTCATTTTAAGGAGGACTTTAACTTGTTGCTTTTTACTCAGAGGTGACCAAGCTCAGCTCCCACTTGTGAAGTTGTTTTCCTGGTGAGCGCTCAGGTCCTGTTTCAGATGTGGGTGTTTCCTGCATGGATTCACATTCCCAGATGGAAAGTACAGCTTATCTGTCTTCACTTCTATGAAAAATCAGCCCTCAAAGCAAGGGATGTATTTTGCTTTTTTTTCCTACTCTTTGAAAGCTGTCAGTACTAATTTAATTAGTTGGTGCATAATCACAGTTTATGATTTCCAAGTCTAATGTATTATAATGTTGTTTATATTGATTTAATGATTAAAGGCCTTGTCACAGTCTTTGTTTCTTTTCAAAAAGAAAACGTATTTATCAACCTTAAAAAAAAGAAAGGCCTTTGTTGTTATGCAGATGAGACACATCAGATTAACGAGGCTTAGTTTACCTGAACAGGTATTTACAATACTTTTCTGTACTCTTGCTGTCATTTTTGTCATCTGCAGTGCCCTTGTTTTGCTCTGCAAGATAAAACCTGATGAGGACCAGCTCTGTCACACAGTGCTGTGGCTCTGAACCAGTTTCAGCCCATGCTCATGTCTACCCAACACCCTCTTCTCCTTTACCTGTGAGCATTAACCATCCTCCAAAGGTCCCTCCCTGGCTCTGTGTCTGCTAATGGGATGTCTCAGAGATTCTTCTGCAGCATGGTCTTCTTGCACAGGGCTGTATTCTGGGGATGCTCCCAGTCCACCTGTGGGTCTCCAGGATGCTCAGTGCAGGGTACTGTGAGACCCACCACCAGCTTGGAAGCCCACAGCTGGGGGTAAATCACACTGTGTCCACTGGCAAAAAGCCCAGTTTGGAGGCCGAGGAAGATCCTTGCCTGATACAGGCAGCACTGGTGGGTGTGACCCTGCTTGGCAGGGAGGTGCTGCCATCCTTAAGCTGATGGGTTTTCCCCAGCTGCCCTTCCCAAGGACCATGGAGCCTCCACCAGGAATTTACCAAATAGCATTTTATTTCCCCAATCATCTTGCAAGAAGGAGCATGTCCACTTTGCAGCAAAGTTGAACTGAAGATCCGGTCAGGTGAGTAAATTTAAGAAGAAACCCCTGCTCAGAGCAGGTTAACATGTAGACCCTTCTGGGTTTTGGCTGTTCACTGTTTTGCTTTATTTTGTGTGCATAAATATGGTGTCCTACATGTGATGGCCATGGCTGCAGGTTGTTTCTGGCACTTGAAAAAGCAATATATTTCCTCCATCTTCCTGTTGGAGCCTTAGCTGCGGTTTTCTGCAGTTGGGTGAATGACCATGTTTGTGTCTGTCATCAGTTCCACAGGCTGTTATTTAAATTGCAAAGCTTATTCTTTGCATCAGTATATGCACAGCAAGTTAGCAATCTATGCATAAAGTCCCAGCAGGCAATGATTGTCTCCTAAGTAAGGCAGAAGTAAAGGCAGCCCACTGGATTGACAGAAATATTGCTGAATTCAGATGTGCTGTTGGAACAATTGGTTTTCTTTGGAGGAAAGTTGCTGCTAACACTGTTGTGACTGAGCACAGGTGTGCAGGATGTTGAAAATTAGGCAGCCAGCACAATTACAATGTGGTGTAAAAGACCCCCTGGTGTCATCAGCTTGTTTATGACCTCAGTAAAAACAAACCTCAGACCTGAACAATTATGCTAATCCTGCTTTGATTTACAGCAATGATAAGCAGCAAATGCACTGTTGGAGTTGCCTGATGCATGTGTCAGAGGGGCAGGCAGGGATCTCATGGGGCTGTCTGCAATGTTTTTCCTTAATGGTTCATTAAGGTTTGGGTTCTGGTTAACATCTCTCCCCCTTCAGACATCTCCTTGAGCCACAGGTAAGTGTGATGTGAGCCCATTGACTTGTCTTTACTAGAGGGGAGGAATGTGGGTGTGGGGAGTTGTACCTTCGAAAATGGTGTATCAGTGATTGGGGTGAGCTGGCAAAGGAGACAAGAAAAAGAGATGATGATGATTACTACTACATTTTTTTCTTTAATTGCAGACCGTAATAAGGCTGCTCTCTCCTTGGCCGTGCCAGGCAGAGAGAGACAAAGAGACTGGTTTAGCCCTGTTTTGCCTCTGTGGTGTGGTCTTTCAGAGCACTGGTAGCAGACATTCTCAGATGTTCAAGTCTAAGCTGTGCTGGCCCTTCTTCAGCCCCTCAAACAAGCCTCTCCTCCACCAGTACCTGCTGGGGTTGGTGCTGTTTACCCATGAGCATGGTGGAGCCAGCAAGAGTGCCTTTGGTTCTCCTAAGGTGCTGAGCCACATGTATTTTTGAGCTTCCTGTGGGTAAAAAGGATATTTTCATAGAAATCACTAATTCAACCTTCAGTGGATAAAAAAGGAGCTTGAATTTAAAAGTAACTGAGTCCTCCTAGTCTATTTCAGTATCCTTGGAAGGGAAAGCTTCATGGTCTTGCTTGTTTAGCTGGCAGGGACTGAGGGGTGTGTGTATATATCCATACACACACATGCAGGAGAGATGCCATGAAGGCCCCAAGCTCTGTCAGTGCTGCCCTAACTAAGGTTCATGGTCACTGACCTCTGCCAGGGTTCAGCTGTGTTCCTTCTTGCACAAATAAATCAGAGAAAGCAGCTCCTGCCCTGGAGACCCTGCAGTGCCAGCAGATGAAAAACATCTTCCCCTGGTCTCACTGCAGCTGAGCGTGCTTTCCCATCTCCCCACCCTGGGTAGTGCCAAGCAAGTGGAGGAGCCCCCCTTAATATGCCATGAGTAACTTTAACCGTTGGAACTATTTCTAGGTCCCTGGTAATGGTCTTTCTTCTTGCAGCAAAGCAATCTAGGAAAGGTTACCCTTCACTCTCACGCTTTAAAGTGATTTTTTTTTCCCCCTCTCTGACATAAGGCTTAAATCCCAAAAATAAATGTGATAATTTTTGTTCTTTGGGGTTTTATAATGCAGTATATTTTGGCTAGTGTGAAAGCTACGCTTGCTGGATGTAGCTCCCGCATGCTTTTCCAAGCAGTATCTGAGTGATAGGATTACAATGGCACGTCTCAGGCTAATGAGTTGAAGCACAAACAGTATTTCTAACTAAATACATGCTGCTAAGTGTTATCTAACTTCCTCAGAAATTAGTAAAACATTGGATGAAAAACATTATAAAAGGCCAAATCCTCACCTGGGAACCAGCCTATAATGCACATGAATAGAGCTGCATTCCTTTACCACTTTATCAACTCTCAAACACAAAGCTTGTGAGAGTCCTTCAGGATCCTCCCCCCTTCACAACTCTGTTTTATTTCCGAATAGCACTAAGGGAAAGTTTTTTTCCTCAAGACAGTTGCAGAACTTCCTTCTGTTTCACACACAAAAGGCCCCTGTGCAAGTCAAAGGACCACTGAGCATGTTTAGACATCTCTTGCCCTTCGCTAATGATGTTCACTAGATCAATCACGGTTAAAGAGTAGTTTCTTTTTATTCTTATAGAGGATCTTGAGCTTTCTCTGAGGGGAATGACCTTGACTTGTTAATGGAGCTAAACTGGGAAAGCTGTTTTGCTGTTCAAACTGAATTCAGACTACCTAAATAAATAGTAGGCAAAAGAACAACTCTTCTTCCTTAAACATATGTAAGATATTACAACCTGGCTTTGTAATGATTATAGTCTAATACCCACCTTGCTGAGAGGTGATGTTTTTCCTTTTTTGCCTGTGTCTCTAACCTTGAATATTCATGCCTGTGGAAATGCTTCCTTTTTGCTATCCATTTTGTGCATACAAAGAACAATTTAAAACTTCCATGGCATGGTCCGTCAGAGGTATCTCACTTTGGAAAACATGAATTGTCTTTGGAAAACATGAATTGTGCTTTATTTTTTTCCTTATACAAACACAAACCAAGTCAGTGGCACCACATTAATCATCAAACTGATTGGAAAGACTCTAAGTACCACCTGAGTTGGAGGCAAATGCTCCATCCCTGGTAGTGTTCAAGGTCAGGTTGG
>JANHGB010041353.1:0-13284 GCA_026283785.1 Coracopsis vasa
GACTGTAGTGATAGGACAAGGGGTAATGGGTTCAAACTTAAACAGGGGAAGTTTAGATTGGATATAAGGAAGAAGTTATTTACTGTAAGGGTGGTGAGGCACTGGAATGCGTTGCCCAGGGAAGTTGTGAATGTTCCATCCCTGGCTGTGCTCAAGGCCAGGTTGGACAGAGCCTTGGGTGACACGGTTTAGTGTGAGGTGTCCCTGCCCATGGCAATGGGGTTGGAACTAGATGATCTTAAGGTAATTTCCAACCCTAACTATTCTATGATTCTATGAAATATCAAATAATCCTGGGGCATTGGAGCAGTGTTATGCAATAACTGATGGCTGAATGTTTTATATTCTTTTGCAGTATACAGAACTTTGATTTAGTTTGAATGAAGCCAGTTTAAAAACCCCCGAGCTTTAAAAAGTACAGATGCATGACATTAGATGAATCATGACCTTAAAATAATGATTTCCAGGTTATATATGCTAGTTTCAGTTCATGTGTTTAACTTATCATTACTGATAAAGTAGGAAATAACATTGACAGATGATAAGAAAGGTTCACAAACATTGGGTCTGTGAATCTTTGTCATTTAGGACAAAGAGAAAACAGAAAGGGATGTGCATTAAAGGCGTGTGTATTCTTTTCCGTCCTTTGAGACAAGGAAATCAAGACATTAAGCAATGACAAGAGAAAGGACAACAGGCAATGGGTTGCTGTTTGGTTTTGTTTATTTATAACCTAAATATATTTTATGGACCTACTTGTCCCCAGCCAACCTTCCACATGTCCAAAAAGATCCAGCCTTTTGAGGCTGTATAATTGGCATTTGTTTTGTGATATTAGTATTAAAGAACCATGTAGTCTTTTTGTGTGTCTTGTAGTGAAGGGTGAGGACAGGGAAATCTGATTGTACTGACTGCCTGGTAAGAAAATGAGGATGGAGAGCATCTCCAAATCAGTGTTTGGGATCTTTCATCTTCCCGCTTTCCCTTCTTTTCCTGTCTAGCACATATATACATTTTGAAGGTGGGGTGTTTGCAGACTGTCTGTACTTATAATTCTAGAATAAGAAAATGTGCAGTATTACCAAATTGGGTGCCATTCAGAGATGAAAATTTGAACTGAGTGTTAGGACATGAGGTGTGGAAAAATGTAACTGTCTGCAAATATCTGAAAAGTCAAAATGTCCTAGGCATGGAGAGGGTGTGAGTAGGAAGTAGTGTAACTTGATTGTGGGGCTAGAGGTGAGGAAACTGATAGTATTTCTCTGGTTTTGAGGAGGTGAAATTCAGTTCTAGATTCAAACACCTAAGTTTTGGTGGATTGCATAGCAGAGCGCGTTGCATATTTGAGCTCATGGTATCATTCTTGTTTCTATTTGCCAATAAATACAGTGATTTAGGTGCTCTCTGTTTCTGCTGAGCACGGACATGGAGCTCACATATGTAATCATACAAATTTAGGTGCTTAATTTTGGGTGGAATCCCACATGGTGCATTTCTTATGACAAGCTGCGTATTTTGTCCGTCCCTTGTTTTTAATTCTCCATAGAAGGAGAATTACAGTAGTTTGGGTCTATGGGATTCATCAATGAAAACTGATAAAGCTCCCTGAAAATAATGGAGTATGTTCAGGAAGAATTTAGGTTGGATGTATGAAAAGCTCTTTTTCATGGTAAAAATTGTCAGCTTTGTTATATTTTACTAGAGGACATGAGAAGAAACCTCTTAGGAGTTTAAAGAAAGGATTGAACATCGTCTTTGAGAAAATGTAATAAGGAAATATTCACAACTATAGAGGCATTTGTTGTGTGGTATTAGTGAATATATAAAGAACTTAAAGAACCATGAAATTCGGGTTCATATTTTTAGTGCTAGTGTAAATTACAGTGCCTTTTTGGGGATGTGAAAGGGCAAAATGCAGGTTTGGGGAACAGCTGGTGCTTTGAGGTTTTGCCAGTTGCTCAAATACTTGAAAACCCAATTTGTCTCTTATAATAGCCATGCTCCTCTGTTGTTTGGAAAGATCGTACATTGTGTTTGTCTTCTTTCATGTTAGTGACTGTACATCTGCTTTCTACTTGACTTTTTTGTTGTTTTTTCAAATCTGACTTGCCAAGGCAATGTCTAACTTCTTATATGCAGTTTAACAGCTGTTGTCCAAAGGAAGGTTGTCTGAGCTGACACGGAGGGATACTCTCACAACTGCAGGGGAAGCATGGAAAGAAAAGCAGAAATGAATCAATTATCTCTTTCTGTACCCCGCTTGCCTCTGCAGCAATAACTACTGGAATAAGTGCCTTCTAATTTTAAAACAAAATACAGTTATGCAACTTGTTATGATGGGGGAAAAAACAGAAGAAAAAGGGAGATGAGAATGCTGAGGGAGCATGCCTGATGTGAATTTTTAATGGTCTGATCTAAGTTAATTCAAACTTCTGATGTCCTGTCCTTTCAAAATGTGTGTGGAAATCGAGTTGGGCTAGCTGTGTGGTTGCTGATTTCTGTAGGGTTTAAGCAGTGTCCATTTGTGCTCCGGTCGGAGTTCAGTCCAGCCAGATGTTGTGTCTGATCCATGTCCAATGAGGCACGCGTGGATTTAGTGAGATGTTAAGTGATAACATCTCGCCCTCTTAGTGTTCTTCTTTCCCCTTTGACCCCTGCTCCCATTTTGCTGGCCTGATGAGAATGTCTCATATATTTGTAGTACAGCCAGTTATGTACATGTAGTATAGCATCTTTCTAGATTCTTGTTCTAGATGCAGCTGGTGGTTTAAGGCCAGCTGTGTTGGGCATAGATGGCTCACTGCAGGGAGTGGAGCTGGACCTATTTATTCTACAGATGATTGTGCTGCGTGCCTAGCTGGGGTAAAATGTATAAGAAAATAATCAGCTATGATTGGTCCCAATCTTCTGAACCAATACAGTTTTTGAAAATAACTTACTTGCCCTATGTTTTCCATTTATTTCGGGATGGAAGGGAAGTTATTTACCCTCTATGTTGTAAAATTTAATATGATTTACCAAATGCTAATATGCTTTGTATGTGACAGAATATCACAGTGGATATTTCTTCTAGTAAACAGGGCTGAAGTGTGACTTCAAATGGAAGATGAATGTGGAAGGCCTTGGAACTGCTTTTGCCAGCTCCTTTTTGTACCTGATAACATAGTACCCCAAGCCTGTTAGAGTCTGATGAAGCCCCTGTAATTCAGAGGCTCATTACGTCTTGTTTAACCTCCTGCTAGGTGAATTTATTTTTGTCAAAATACATGTAACTTCTCATGAATTTTCTTTAAGAAAGATTAAGTTCATCTAATTGTTGTGTGTAGTGAATAGAAGGGTGGCTGTGCTTTAATGGCAAGAACACATAGTAAAGATCTTTTTTTACTTACAAATGGGTTAGTAGCTGAATAGGTCTGTTAGTGTTTGATTCAGATAGTTCCAGGTTTTAAATTAGAACAAACTTGAAATTGTAGGCCTATTTTTTGTTTGTCTCTTTTTTTTCTTCCTCTGATGAGAAGCAGTTAATGCATTGCTTAATCTGTTGCATATATTTACTCATCAGTGCTCAGTTTACCTTTTGGAATTAAACTTTGTGCTGAAATGAGGCTAATTTAAATAATGCCTTCAAAAATGAAAGTTGCTTTTCCCCTGCCCTCAGCACTGTTGTGTTTTAACCTGCTTTTTAAAGAAATTAGATGTTTTGTCTGTCTCTCCCTTGCTAGCTTTGGAACACATTGGATCATTTCATAATGGATTGATGAGAAAATGAGAAACTCAAACGCAGTTGTATGTTTTCTTCAAATTAACTTTTATAGGTGAGAAAGAACATGATGAAGGAAAAGGGACTTAAATTAGTGTTCCTGCTGAAGTGGTAGGTGTTTTCAAGAGGCAGCAGGCAATTAGCTGGGCAGTGCAGCCAGTTTCTGACTAACCTCAGTGCATCGTGTGAGGTGGTGAGGAAAAGTTGGGTGTGCTGACAAAGGTCATCTTTGCTCTCAAAGCTCCTTTCTGCAGGATAGTGTTTTCTGCGCCGATGTGCCTTTTGTGGTGCTTTGAGATCTCTTTTGGTATTTCTTGTCCTCATCCTAGTTTCTTTTATTTCCCCAAGAAAACCAGTTCTGATAACCTTTGTTTTCTCAGATCAGTGTCTTCCCACATCTGGCATGTTCCCAAAATCTGTTCAATATGTGCTTTTACCTTGTTCAAACTGTTATTCAGCACCATTTGTGTAAAACCGTCTTCTTCCTCACATGACAGCTTCTTCCTTATTCTCACCCAGCCTATTTCTGCAAGGCTTTTGCCCTTATTTGTTAGATGAGTTTATCATTTTGACTGAAAACTGTTGGAGCAAGGGTAGGTCAGTGTCTAACGTAGTCAGGGGCTGTACGCATGGACAGGCCATCAGTGGCCCGCTTACCAAGGCAGCAAGCCAGCTTGCTTCAGCCAGTGATCTCTCCTGCCACTCCTGTGGGCACTGCCAGGTTTTTGTGAATGCAAATGTGCACTCAGGTCCATTGATTCCACTACTGAAACACAGTCTGTGTATCCAGTAAATCTTACACCAAATCTAAGGCAAAAAGTGTGTGTTATCTACATGGCCTACGTCCTCTGTGCTTATCTGCAGTGTTCTTATGTTCTAGTTTGAGTGCATGACTCCAGTGTCTCAGTAGGAATTGTAGAGTATCTTACAGCAAGAAGGCTGAAACAAGAGCTTTAAAAGAAGAAAGATGAAGTATATTTTGTAGGAAAAACCCCTGAGTGTGTGCAACACAGATTCATAGTTCTTAAGTTCATTTTTGTAAATATAATACATATTTTTCTTTAAATTCCAGGTTGTGAGCCATGCCTTTGGTGAAAAGGAACATTGAACCACGGCATCTCTGCCGAGGAGCTCTGCCAGAGGGAATCACTAGTGAGCTGGAATGCGTAACAAATAGTACCCTTGCTGCTATCATACGCCAGCTTAGCAGCTTAAGTAAGTATCTGGAACATCCTGCAAGTATTTGACTCCTGCTGAAAACCTGAATAAATTAAAAGCTTTAAGATGGCTTTTTTCAAATAACAAAATTATGATACAGGACATTGCCACTTATATAATATAATACAATATACTGCTACTGCATTTCTTTTATGCTCTTCTATTTTATGGCTTTATACAAAAGCCTCTAAGACTTATAAGTTTAAAAGAACCCTCAAACGCCTCTTCTCCCCACCCCATGACCAATAACTAAGAAGCAAACAACAAAAAGACTGTGGCATGGAAAACCAGGAATTTTTCTAATGTGAGAGAAATTGGTACTAGAAATGGGACTGACACTTGAGTTATTTTTGGCTTTCCCTTGTAGAGGATGAAATGAGCAAACTCGTCTGCCTCTTGGCATCAAATGACACATTTGATTGAAATTTCAGTTTGTCTTAATGTGCTAGAACTTCTTAAGCCTTTTCTGCATATATGTGTATGATCACATCATATAAATTAAATTAAGCACATACATCAAAAGAATGACATTGACTGAACAAACCTGTAGGCTACTGTTGAGGCAGACTATGTCAGCTCCATGTGGAGTAGTCTACACAGCACACCTGGCAGTTGATGCCACAACCAGCAGTTCTAGAATGCCTGGAGTGCTTGCAAGAAGAATAATATTTCTTAATGAATGAAAAAGAGATTTCTTCAGAGCCTGTTTAATAATCAGCTGCTGTCGTTTGTGCTGATAATTCTGGTCCTAAAAAAGAAATTATTGCTTCATCAGTTTTCTTCACTTTTTAGATGGAAATGGTTTAAGAATGCAAGAAAGTCTGCATGGAGCTTGGGCTATGGGTCCCAAAAAGTTCAGTCTTCAATTTGTGGTGATAGGAAATAGCCTATGCTTAGAGAAAGAGTACAAAAACCACAGCATGTTCCCCGTTCCAGCAGACAGTGATGTAGGATTTCTGAGCTGGAGGTCCATCTGAATCATCCTATGTAATGGGCATTTGTAAACCTGTCATCTGTAGAATTGCTTAGATGGGTTCAAATTGGTCAAGAAAAAAGTGCAATCCCCATGATCTCTGCCAAGAATGTCCCACAATAGCAGTTGATCTGTTTCTTCCTTTTGGTATCTTCTCGTTCTTGAGCTGTGAAAAATGATGACAGGTGATTTCATCTCATGTATTGCCATCATCATCTGTGATTTTATTAAGTCTTTATCATGTTCTCCCAGTGATACCCTTTCCAGGTTGAAGTGTCCTGATCTGTTAGTACTCATTTTGAATAGAAACTATTTTGTATTTCTGATCATTGTTATTTCTGCTTTGCATGTGTAAGTTGGGGTATATCAGGGGCTTCTAGCTGGAGTGCTGAGGGCTTCGCATCGTAATCAGACTTCCTGTTTTACCATCAGTTCCATACAAATTGAAAAAGTTTTGACTGCTGCTAAACATTGAGTTGACATTTTCAGAGAAGTTTCCAAGTAATTCTCTGATCTTTCTTGCACAGTAGCTGCCAATTTTGTCTGCAGTTATTTATAATCAATTTATGTTTGTATTGTCATTGAGTTTCATTTACAGTTTTATCAGGCAGTGCTCAATACTGACATCCTTAAGCTTCAGAAAATTGAAAAGAATGGCTAATGCCCTAGTTACATTCAAGGATGTCTGGTAAGACCACATTTTGGTATTGTACAATGACTGCCAAAGTGTGGATAATTCACTTTTCACTTGTCTGACTTGTGAGGAATGTCTAGCTTTCATTTCTCCATGTTTGGTCTTGAGCCTAATCTGCCTGTTACATTGCATATTCAGGTCCTCTTAGGATTGTTGCTAAGGAACCAGCTACTTATGCAATCCATATCCTGAAATTTTCCTTTTGTGGATTTCTCTGGGCATCAGAAGTCTCTGTAGACAGTCCTGAAGTACTTCATTGGTGTCAAGTTAAAGACCTGTGCAAATAAAAGATGTGTCCTTTGTTTTAACAGATGAATATATGGTATTTAATGAGTGAAGTCTACCATCAGGCTCATCCACAGTCTAGAATGTCATGTTTGCAGAGGGTTTTCTTATGCAGACACCATTTGTTCTGCCTGTGTTTCAAGCCAACTGGCAGCAAGGAAATGATCATAGAAAAATGCTGTGCTGGAGCTAACATGGCATGTCCTGCTGACAGCATCAGAGCCTGTTGGTGTTGCCACAGCTTGAAGCACTGAGAGAGCAAGTACAGGTCTGTCTTGCAGTCACACTGGTTTTTAATGTTGTGCTGTTTGTTCAGCGTGGATTATAAAGCTGGCAGGTCTGTGCTGCTGCATACAAATTTGGCTTGCTTCTGCCTCTGCTCTTTTCAGAAGACGTGAACAAGTTCCTATCCAAAGGGAATGTGCTCTCAGTGGAGCTTTTTTTCTATTATGTCTTCAGATTCAGGTTTGTTTGCAGCCAGCTGGCTTGGAGCACAGGCAGAGTGAGCAGCAATCGGTATGAAACCATGCACTTTGTATGAGGCAGAAGCTTGACTAGGGGATTCACCTCTACTTGGGAGGAGATAATCTCCTATGTGTGGGGGAGGGACTGGGAGCATTTGCAGCTCATACCTGTGAGTGCCATGATGCTTTACTCAGTAAATACAGTCATGGAGCGAAGGTTTTGAAGAAAACTTCCGCAAAATCCTCCCTTCCTTTTGGCAGTGGATTTTGGTCTGATGGCTGCAAGACTCCAGACAGTAGAAAAAAAAGCTGCTCTGCAACAAAGATCTGTTGTACTATGGTTTTCCTCTTGAGTTTTTCATATGTGTATATATGGGAAAGAAATAACAAATTACATTTGATTGTCATTGAAAACAAAGTATTTAAAAACTCCTTTATTGAACTTCTCTTAATTAGATTTCAGTCTGTACATTAACGTACTTGTCATGGTTTAAGCCCAGCTGGCAACACAGAACCACGCAGCTGCTCACTCACTCTCCCCTTCCCTCTTCCTCCCCCCGCTCCCGGAGGGATGGGGAGGAGAATCGAAAGAATGTACTTCCCACAGGTTGAGATAAGAACAGTCCAGTAACTAAGGTATAACACAAACCACTGTTGCTGCCACCAATAATAATAATAATGATAAGGGAAATAACAAGGGAAGCAAATACAACTGCTCACCACCTGCTGACTGATACCCAGCCCGACCCAAGCAGCGATCTAACCCTTCTGGGTAACTGACCCCCAGTTTATATACCAGGCATGATGTGCTGTGGTGTGGAATATCTCTTTGGTTATTTTGGGTCTTTGCTTCCTCCCGGCTTCCCCTCCTCCCTGGCAGAGCATGAGACTCAAAGTCCTTGGTCAGAGTAAACATTACTGAGCAACGACTGAAAACATCGGTATTATCAGCGCTGTTCCCAGGCTGAAAGTCAAAAGCACAGCACTGCACCAGCTACTAAGAAGTAGAAAAATGACTGCAACTGCTGAAACCAGGACACAAGGTCATTCAGGAAACCAGCAGCACAACAGGAGCACAACTATGATCTGAAGAGTCCTAATCCAGAGCCTGACCCAAAATGCACCTCTACCACACTCTTCAAACACATACAGCAAACCCTCCTTCGCAAGAGTATCACATAAATTAAATCCCACACCCATTTTATCACCACTGTCCTCCAGATGAAGTTGGTAGATGAGTAAACTGAGGCAGATTGTGAATCCACCTAGCCATTAGCATGCAACGAATAAGTGATGAGCTGGCAAGAAATCTATATTCTCCTTCTTGTTCCATGCTTCTGTCCATAGCCATGACTTGTACTTATGTAGCTCAGCTTAGTTTTAGCTTGGAAATATGATGAATAGTCTTCTCCCATTGTAATTGTGGGGATTCCACAATTACTTTCCAATTAAATTGTTATAGGGCATCTAAAACACCTGCACAAGGATAGTAGAAATGATACAAAATCTAGTGGAGACTCACACCTTTCTGGAGAGGCAATGAAAAGACAGGCAGGACATATCAAGGCATTTCAGTTAGGAACGGATATGATTAAGCAATGGGAAGTATGGACAGTGTAAGATATCTTCATGCACATGATTTGGATGATCTAGGTGTCCAAGCTCTGATTATAACTAATGGAGATCTACTACTTAATTCAGATGTTGAAGCATAGGTGCCATTCTAGCACTGAGTCAGTGTGATGCAGCTCAGTTTGAAAAAACTTTTACATTATCACATTGCAAGACATTAAAACCATTACAATATTACAATGACTTTTCCTATGGGATGATAAAACAGATAAACTGTTTTGATGTTGCTCTCTAGCAGGAATCTGTTCAGGGAAGATCCATGCTTATGTGGTTTGCAAGTAATCTCTTGCAAGATGATCACAGTGACCTTTTCTGGCCCCTATATGTATCTATTCCATCACTGGTCTACAAAATTTATAATGAAGAAAGACAGGGTGACAGAGGGAGATGGGTGGGGAGGAAAGGAGAAATTTACGTTGCGACTGCATTGTATAACTAGCAATCATCGTAATAGAATTACTGACATTATGGGCTGCTAAAGGAACAGTTAGTAGCTTGTCTCACTTGTCTGTAATTTACTCTGTGTCTATTTAGCCTTGATGTACAACCTAGGTCAATTGCTGTGCCTCTTTCCTATCTTCCTACTTCTGAGTTATAGAGAGAAATGTGTGCCTCATGAATGACTATCTCTCCTGGTCAAGCTTGTCTCTCACACTTTTCAGCAGTGCCACGTGTTAATAGATAGTGCTGAACAGTTAATATCACCAGCTAATTGGTGCAGCATGTGTGAAGCAGATGGATTTAAATATAGAATGTGGAGGCTGAAGGAGTAACTGAAATGCATAAGTGATAAGGATTTATTATTAGAACAGATTAATGAGCCCACCTTTCCCTGTTCCCCCCTGTCCTTCATCTCTCATCCTCTTCCCAGGCCAAATGCATTTTTAATTCTTCTCTTTCAGGAAGATTTTATTCCACTGTTGAGATAATTATGATGGAGAATTTTGTGTTGGCTGTATGGCGGCACCTGGAAGGCCAAACCATTTATGCCATGTACTGAGTGTGTGGTGTTTGTGGAGACTCAGGTCTGCAGTAAAACAGTAACAACTGATTTATAAAGTGTAGATGAAGAAGGGATATGTAAAGAATGGAGGGAGAAAGGTGGAGGTGTGCATTTATTTTAATGCAGATCAGTTGTCTCAAAGACCTGCAATATCAAACCAGAGTAGGATATTCCCTTTAATAGAGCTTTGGCTCAAGTCTCAGCTCTTTGCTTGGTGTTGCCTACTTGAATGCAGCTTTCCATTGCCTTTGCTCTGAGGCCTGTCAGTGCTGCAGGCCAGTCTACTCCTCAAATCTAGGTTGCAATGGAAACAGAGGTAGTTTTGAAAGTATCCTCACTCCCACATTTAATCCCCGTGGAAACTTCCAAGCTAACTACAATAACGGTTCCAGAATTAGGAACCAGCTTCTGGACTTCTGTCAAGACAAACATCCTTCAGTTCACCCTCAGACAAGAAGATGAGAGACTTAGGTATTTTCTGTGGAGGTTGCCTTTCTCTCTGAGATACTTGGACCATCTTGTAAGCATTCTTTATGCCCACTGAAGTCATTGTGTGTATATTTGTTGTTTCCATTTTGCAGCTGGAGATGCTGAGATCCACAGAGTGTAAGACTAGCATTTCATTAAGATGAACGTCTCAGTTCTAAATACTGATCTTGACTGAAAACCAAAGAGAAGAATCCATAAGGAAAGATGCATTTTCTCCATGCTGTTCTAGCCAGCCTACCATTGCTGTCTCCACTGTTTTACCAAGTGGCTGCTAGCCTGACAATGGGCACAAGACCATTCATCATGCAAAATTAGTCATGCAGTTACAGTAAATAATCATGCCCATGTTTTCACTTGTGCATGGCTTAATGCTTACTGTCAAGAGGTAGTGGTCCAACAGCTATTGGATTTGATGGCCAAACACCTTTCCTTGAATTCAGTGTACAGACATGTAAATGGAATTTACTCACCCTTGAACTGGACAGTTTAGAGTTAACTCAGTTCTCATTAGCAGGCTTTCAGTTCCAAATAGGTGAGGTTACTCATTTATTTAGTAAGTGCATTGATTTTAACCATATTTTAAGTGGTAGTATGTCTCTGCAAGACATTTAAGCTATGTCTAACCTAGAAGGCCTGGGGATGCTTTAGCTGTGACATGATGCTGGAAAGACATGAGTCCCAAAGAGACAAAGATCTCTTCACCCCCACAGTTTCCATGTGAAGGAAATCTGTGTACATGCATTAAAAGGGTGGTTGTGGGGGCATTGTGTGTAACACTTCCCTATCTATCTCTGATCAGAACAGGAGGGGATCTGGACACCTGGGTACAACATCAGATGCCTGTACCCATATCTGTATGCATTGCCTGATCTACAGACTTAGACTTCACCAGGCTTATGAACTAAAGACCATATTAAAATAATTTCAAAAAAAGGCCTGAAAAATCTTCTGCAAATAAAATAAAAAATGATATAAAGTTATATTCACCTATAAGACAAACAACTACATGTATGTGGAAAACCACATAAGGATCCAAATCATCCTCAGTTATACCCATGAGACCACGTGAGAATGAAATAAGGGCAGGATTTTCCCAGCAAGCAACCTCCCATGGTTCAGTGACATGATGTGGAGTGTTATCCATCGCAGAGTTTGCTTAACTGAGGTTGATTTTGGGCACAGCAAAGCTCCTCTAAGTTGCAGTTTTTGGTTTCATAGTTTGGGTTCTGTTGGGAAGATATTTACAGTTATTCTAACATTCCTTTTCATAAACAGATTACCATCGCAAATTGCACTATGGGGAAGTGGTAAAAAAATTTGGGCAGGATTAAGGTAATCCTAAAACAAGCTCATAAAGAACACGCAGAAGTGCTCTATTTTTAAACAGAGACAAGATGAGACACAATCCTTTTTCAGTAAATTTTGCAGAGCAATAAACCTTTAAACCCAACATACAATATATGTGCGTGTTTGTGTGTGTGTGTGTGCCTCTGTACATGGGTATGTCCTTAAACTTTCCTTTGCCAAGATACAAAGCCCAGCTTGTCGGCATTGCATCATGTTTGTAAATCTCCTCTTTAGTGAAATTTGTCTGACATCAACTTTCTCCTCATGCATGCATAAGTCTTCTCTGGCAGATGAGTGTTTGGTTTTTCTTTCTTTTACCTTTCCATAATCTATTTCTCAGAACATGGATTATTTTTAATTATTACTGTTTTATAAACTTTTTATAGAGATAGTAAAGGGACAGGCCAGAGATAAGAACTTAATGTTTATTATAACTTTATATCTCACCATCTTCCTGTCTGTAACCACACCACCAGTAAATAAAGGGCAGATGTTTTTCCAGATCTGATCCTATAGTCCTGATATTATTTCCTCTTTTAAAACACGTGGTTTCATATAGGTGTTTTTCTCCCACTATTTAAGAGCTGAGTTTGATCCTTGATGATGTGAGTGACAAAAGCCCTGCTGGCTTCAATCGAATGGAAAGAAGTGTTTAATGCATATGCTTGCAATCTCCACTTGAGTTTCTAAAACAAGGGGCAGATCTTATGGAGATAAAAAGATGCCATTTCTATGTGGGGCAATTTATCATACCCCTAAGGCAGAGTTGCCATAACTGCATGGTGCAAATCGTTGCAGCTTGTAAGTGGAATTGCTACAGCCCTATCTTGTAATGACAGTAATTTATATTGGCTGAAAACCTATCCCAGTGATTTAGATCCTGATCTTGTTTACACCAAGCTTGATGGCAAAATTGATGGTGGATTCAAATGAAAACCAAAGTCAAACGCCACTGAAGCCTCCAGAAGTATTATAATTGACTTGAAATGCAATCAAGAGAATGGGTGCTCATATGAACTCATTGTTATGGAAATTACTTGGAGGAGGCAGTTTTGCCTGGACTATCACCATGTGACTTCATATGGTCCCACAATTTTGCCAGTAGGACCCAGCCAGACTTAAGGCTCAGCTTCTCTGCTCTTTTCACCTCCCTGCTTCTTTATGTCTGAGCAGCACGCTAATTTATGTCATGTGTGAGGAGTTTCACCACAAATACTTTAAAATCTTTAGGTCTTTTTGTTTTTAATTATGGCTTCCTATTTTTTACTGCCACCTCTTTAATCCTGAGAAGATAATACACTGATTTCAAATCATGCTTCAGGGTGGCAGCTAATTGCATATTTGGACTGTCTCTTGTTATTAGATTATGAAGAGATTAGCATAAGGAAGACCAAGATTTATTGACATCTTAAGTGCATT
>JANHGB010041353.1:23289-41481 GCA_026283785.1 Coracopsis vasa
GGCAGACCTATAAATGCATATATATATAAGCAGTTATCAGAATATATCATATATATACACATGTATATATACATTGTCCAATATGTGAATATATGTGCTAATGTATATATGTGTATAATGCAAGTGTGTATGTATATATATGCAAATATATATGATACCTGCTTGGAAATCAAATTGTAGAGCGTGGTTGGGAAGTTTTACTATTCTGTTTTTATAAAAGTATATTAATTCCTTGTTCCTGTTGTCAGACAAAACTTTGACTACAACATTGTTACAAAACATGAAGGCATGCTTTAACTAAAACATGATTTAATAATTATAAAAGCTCTGGAAGAAATAAATCAGGTCATCCTGTTAGGAGTATGAGTCAGAAATGTCTGTTTTGACAGGTATCTGAGTATTGGCATATTAAATAGGGCTGAAAAAGCTAAGTAAATACTTTCAGTAGAAGTTACTGTCTAAAGCACAGTATTGAAAAATAGTAACTTGGTTATTTTTCATAATTGAATATAAATGTATAAGCAAGGTTATAATCCCACTATATTCTCAGTATGATAAGTCACTGAGCTGATTAAAAGACTGGAAATAAAGCAGTTTTCATTCTCTAGTTTAGGTGGGGTTTCTTAGATTTCTGTCAGTATTTCTTTATGAAAAATATACAGGGATAATTGTACCCTTTGGGTTTTTTCCTCCCACCTTTTTCCCTTCAAACTTAGATCTTTTCATTACAGAGGGATAAAAAGAAATTATCAGCTGCTGCTTTTTTTTTTTATTCTGTTGTAATACTAAAAAAGAAAAAATACAAAATAAAAGTACTGAGAGTTGGGTTTTTTTTAATACCATTAGAGATTTTTAGAAAACCACTTTTTTATATAAAAACTTTCATTTAGACTGTATTTTAGGCAACACTTATGCAGTCTGTACTCTACAGAAGCACAACATATGAAAGTTCTTGAGAAGCTGTGCAGACGAAGTAAAGGTGTATTATGTAGCAAATTACAAACTAAACATCCAAATGCAAGCCTACCCAGCTGACCAAACACAGATTGGTGGTCAGTGAAGCCTAAGAGTACTCTTGCACCAGAACATCAGTTTTCCAGTATTATTTTGGTAACTTCCCTTAAATGCTTGAGTTGTTGCAGCAAAACGTTTGTGAGCTTCCTTTTCTTGCCTTCAAATATTGTACTTATTGTTTGTTTTCAACTGAAAAAATCTGGCACAGGCTTTCTCCAGTTTGGCTCTTTAAAGTGAACATTTTATCTGAAGAAAACTGCAGTTTTATTTAAGTTCAAATCTGTGGTGTAGTCTCTGTTGGTTGGTTTGTCTTTAGTGTCGAACTCTCAGTAGATCAGTGCCTCAGAGTTCAATGAAGTTAGTTTGGACTTTTGCATACGCTGCTAATATTCTGAACTGAATGACCACATTAGACCAGTTGTTAAGCACTGGTTAACCAAAGGAAAGTTGTTCTACTTGGTGTTTTATTGTCCCCCATATTTTCTGAGGAATGATTGCTTATTTAAATAAGTAGAAATCTTTTAAATTTGGAGGATTTGCACCTTAAAAATATTTCTTGATGACTTGGGATTGATAGGGTCTTGTAAATTTGTGAAGTCAGGAATATACTCTGGGCCCATGCTTCCAGTTTTTTTCAAGTATTGCAAATACTTGCTGAGGTTCCTTTCTGTTACTACTCTAATTCCTTATTAAGATGCTTGAAATATCATTTGCTAACTCTTGATGCGAATATTAAACTTCAAATTAACTAAACCCTGTTTGAAGGCTCTGATATGCTGTTGTATTTGCTGAAATTGCTTCCTGCCAGTGGCTGAATGATGTACCTGCTTTCTGGCTTTACCTGCAGCATCCGCTTGTCTGCCACAGCTTCTATTACACTCAGTTAAAGGAAGTAACTCTTCTTAATATTGCTTAACCTTCCTAAGAAGTATTTCTAACTGTAGCTAATTTGAAAGTCTTCAGCTCCCATGGAACTCTTTGGCATTGCCCTAGGTACTAAAACTAGAGTTGTCAGTTGTTTGTCAAGATCATGAAAGTGTTACTGGAACAACTTAAAACTACTCAAATAGAAGTATATGTAGTTAGAGGTATATGTAGTTTTGTCAGCTGTTAGTAATTGGCCTGCCTCACTGTTTTGGAAGGGATTAAATGTTTTGGAGATATGATTATGGAATGTTTAGTATAAAATAAATACAAGTAGGGTTTAGTTCTGCTTTGAGTTAAAAATGTTCCAGGATATTTATTATTATATTAGCACACTTACAGGTGCTGGTCTGGAACAACTGAAATCTGATCCAAATAAACTAAGCTTTGTGGTTATTTTATGTTGTTTGTTTATACATGGATATGTATTTACCTTTTTCATGAAAACCATACTAATCTCTTTAAAAACAAACTTTTAAATAGGTGATTATATATAAGCAGTCATGTTAGCACTCCTGATTGTACAGGAATTATATCAAAATGATTTTCTTCCAAGCAGTATCATTGGTCAAAAGATGGATATTTACTTAATCTAGAAACTGACAAGAAATATGTGGTTGTGACCCTTGAAGGATGGAGTTACTGTTCTGTGAGAAAACTGAAGTTTATTTGCAGTTAACCAAAAGGGTTACTTGTACTTTCGTCTCAAATCTAGCATGATCTAGTAACAAAATATTAATAAATGAAGCAGGATAAAAGTCATAAATTAAACAATTTTTTCAGCAATCAATTCAGAAAGGCAGATGTCAAGCCTTTAACAAGCATATACTCAACCATGGTGATTAGCAAAACTTGATGTATTTAAAATTAAACATGACTGAATCTGTCTCCCTTCTGCTCCAATTCTTCCTGTATTAGGAAATTTTAGTGTGAAGAAGCAGTATTAAAGGGTGAGGTCAAGCTTTGCATAACCTGGATAAAAAAGGCTGTAATTCTAAAAAGTTTGGGGAGGAAAAAGATTTTCTCGGAAGTAATTAAGAACCGAGGTGATGATCTTTACTGAACATGAATCACATCAAAAACCTGCTCACTGCAGGGGCCAGAAATGAGCAAGTGCTGTCAGAGCATTTGGCTGGTGAACTTCAAAAAGACTTCTCTCTGTCATTGTTAATGTTAGCAGATGTGGATCATCAGGTCCCTCAGATGGACATGACATGAAAAAGCAAGAGATGCAAAACAAGGTCAAGCAAGCAGCTTGATAGATTTTTGTGATATATGATGCCACATTATTTCAGCATTATTTACTCAGTGCTGTTTGACAGTTGGAGTAAAAGGCCTATATTCATCTGTGGTGTACTACTTTCTTTTTTGTCCAGCTATTATCCTTACTTTGAAGGTAGAGATCCCACAATAAAATGCTTCTGCATCAGCATTTTGCCAAACTCTTCTCTAAATAGAATTGAATATGACTCTGTTCTCAGAATATCAATATAATTCTTTGCTGAGAAACTATTTTTCTAGCAGCCAAAAGCCTAATACTGACTTATTAATAGATAAAACATGATTAACCTATTTATGATTTAGTATTCTAAGATGCAGGCTGATTAAGAAAAAGATATTCAACACCCTCATAAATATTGAGAAAAAGAGTAGCCCATAAATACTCTTCTCAGCTTGGATTGAGCAGACTTGTTTATTTTTGTACTGAAGCACCGATATGGCTTTTCTATTCATACTGAGTAGCCAGAAGTAGGTGAGGACAGCATTTCAGAGGTGTGAAAGTGTTGAGCCCCACTATTAGGAAATCTTACTGGTAGATAAACACTGACATTCATTGAGCCTGAAATTATATAGAAAGATAAAAAAAATAAACAAACTGATCAGTCACAAAGCTATCAAGCTATAATAGGTCACTGGCCTGAATGGTACTGACACATTGCAAAGAGGATTAATGTCATTCATTTTTGTACAAGCTAATGTGAGACAATAAGGAAAAAGTAGAAGGAATTTCGGTAGTCAGTCAGATCTAAGAAAGGAGAGGAATTTAAACAGAAATAGTTTCACATAGAATATGAAATAGGCAAGTTTCTAATTTTTCCACACATCCCCAAGGCCTTGGGTGATTGCAACACTAGCAAATATCCAAAATAACCCTAGCCATATTTAACATGTTCTCATAAGATTGATTTGCAGGAGAAAGAAATTACAAGGGCTTCAAGACAATCTAAATCAATGGCAATGATGTCAGAAGAAGTTAAACTTGTTGGCTTTTAAAATCAGTCACATTTCTGTATTGGGAAAAACAGTAGGTCGGTATCACACATGCCCTTCTGTAGCATGTGCATCCTACAGAAGGGCAAAGCAGAAGTTTTACTACTAATGAGGTTCACAGTATAAGGAGATACTCATTTTCAGTGCAGAGCAGTTTTGTGAAGACTTGGCTTCATCTGTAAATCTGGTCTTACTTTCATGCACTCTAATTGCATTTTAACCAGCTTTTTTCCTTTCCTTTTTTCTCTCTTTGCATGCTTTATTTCTTTTGTTTGAACATTAGGAACAAAAACGTATAGATGGCACCACCCGTGAGGTGAAAAAGGTTAGAAAAGCCAGGAACAGACGCCAGGAGTGGAATATGATGGCATATGACAAAGAGCTTAGACCTGACAACAGGTTGTCTCAAAGTGTGTACCATGGAGCATCTTCCGAGGGATCACTGTCCCCAGATACTAGGTCTGTTTACAGCAAAGCTGTTTGTTATTACCACAGTTGTATGTTCAGAAATGCTGAGTAGAATTAGGTGTTTTTACAGGTTGGGAGTAGTTAAAATAAACAAAACAAATGCATGGTTTAAAGTTCCTCTCAAAATTATTTTAAAGCATAAGTAACATAAATTCTGTAACAAATTTTTTCTTCCTCAGCTTTAGATGAGTATTTTGTCATCGTAATGTTATGCGCTGTAGTGAAAGAAGTGCTTGCTGCATGCTTTGTATTTGATCTTGAGTAGTTGTAGGCATTTTTTGTAGTTACAAAAGCATTTAAGTCTGCTTCTACCAGATAATGTCAGTACCTCTTCCTTTGTGTCTGGTTTGTTGTATGTTATGCTGCGTATAGCTTAAGTATTTTTCTGTGATCTACTCAGTTGAGCATATTTTTGCCTCTAACAATGCTTTAATGGGGGAATAGTTCAGCTCTATCAATGTTACATTTGTCTAAAAAGCAAGCTACAAAGCCAGATGCAACATTATTGCTTGAAATAGCAAAAATTTCTGCTTAGAGACACGCAGCAAGCAGAATTCGTCTTCGTTGACTGAGATTCCCTTTGAGCTCAGTGGGAGTTACTTTCTCCTGGTGTGCATGGAAGTCTGAGGTTTTTCACTAAGCTGGTTTCACTAGAGGATATTCCCACCTATTTTATTTCCTGTCTGTTGATTGCTAGTAGTAATGTTAGGAATAAATAGAACCTACTATTTATAGTAGAAAAGTGTGTGGAAATAGAGGAGATATAGGAAATATATATAGGAAAAGTGTGTGGCAATTTATCATTCAAATTGTTGAAGGGCTAGGTTAAGGGAGCAGCCACCACAGCAGCAAAAGTGTGGACTGAAACCTTTAGTCCACTGTCCGCTGGAGATCAATTAACAACAACAAAATCTGCTCAGAACTTTGTATATGTAATGTTTGGTCTTTGTGAAGAGCAATCATCTTGTAATTGCAACAAAAAAGAAGAAAATTGCTGCTGCTGTTCAATGATAATTCTCAGACCCCTCTGTCTAAAATCCTTTAGTCACCAATTAATTTTTTTACAGTTTCTAATGCAAAATGTTGTCTCTTGTTAGTCTTAATGAAACATTGCAGGCTGGCAGTGCTTTCCATAGGTTGATCTGGTAAGATGACATTGATGTTCAGCTGTCAAGTGCAAGATGGAGATTTTGTCATTGAGTTCTGCATTTCACATGTTGTTTTCTAGCCTTCACACCCTGCTTCCAGGATTCTTGCGTTTAAATGAGCATATTGAAATGATTTGTTTCTATCTCCCTGCAGAGTCAACTTGTATTTGACTGTTTTCAGATATCCATAATATTTGCAATCTGTAGGATGTTTTTAAGCAAAAATTGTAGGATGCATCATTGTCTGATATAGATGTTGTGATGTGACGGATACCTTGTTCCTTTCAAATTTGATGATGTATGGAGAACGTTAAATTTCAGTGAATCAACTGAACCCTGAAATCTGTTTAGCATTCATGAAGGGTTGATTTTGTAAATGGTAGTGAGGTGGAGGAAAGGCTTTCTATTTTTTATCTTGGGGTACTCTTAGCTGTAGGAATTAAGCTATTAAAGCCCCATACAGATAGAAGTAAGTACTGTTTTAGGAGATGTTTTTATGCTGACAAGTACTACACGAGCAGTGCTTTATAAATAAGGTTCTAAAGAAGTGTGCTTGCTATATTGTGAGTCTTTTTTAATGCTAAAGTAAGAAAGCTCATGTTTCTTCTCGTTTGCTAATTTGAAGACTTGTGCATTAAACATTGACATCCAAGTGTCCAGACTGTGGTGATTTACAATGTATTTATTATACTTACTGTGCTTTAGAGAGAGAAACACAAGCTGAACCCAAACAGAAACCAGCAAATTAATGTGAGAAAAGTAAGAACAAGAAAAGAAGAGTGGGAGAGAAGGAAAATGGGCATTGAGTTCATGAGTGACGCAAAGAAAATGGAGCAGGCAGGAAGCATGAAAGAGGACAAAATGCCGAAAGGGTTTGTCATTTTGTTTTACTCAAAGCCCTGGCTTTTTGTTGCTTACCTTGCTTCCAGTCTTACAGATAAGTGCGTCAGTTTACTGTGTACACTAAAAGCCAGGCTGCACGATTGCTCATTACTAAAACAACTATTTGCAGTAATGGGATGAAGAGATCCTTTTGCTCCCTCTCTTGGGCTTATCTGACAGAGCATCCTAGACTTTGTATCTTTATGAACTCTCTGCTCAACTAATATTTACATTTCCCAGTTTCTCTAAGCCTTTCCAGTAAAATTAATTGTGCAAACAACATAAAAAGCATTTTCTAACTTTTGAAATTGGTTTTCTCTGCTTTGGTGATATGTATTCTTCTGCATCATTGTGAGTGCTTGCAGTATTGCCTTTCTTTTCTGTTGCCATTGTTAACTCCAGGCAGGCCTGGTAAGTATTAACATGTTAAACCAAAAGACTGTCACAATCATTGACAAAGCCTCCTTATGGCTGCTAAAGAATTCTAAAATCTGGAGAAAGCTCTAATTTTTTATTGCCTTTTTTAAAAGTCTGCATTAGAAGAGGACATGCTGCAGGCAGCAGTATGCTGAAGTAGGCCAGACATTCAGTTTCAGTCCTCTTGTACTGACTTGTCAGACTAATTCATTTTCAAGTCATGTTAAACTAAACATTTTTTTTGTTGCATTTGTTCTTGTGCTTTCTTTGTTCTTACAAGGGAATGGTGCTTGATAACCAGGGAGTCCTGGTGCAAGAAAAATAGTTCTGATTGCATTCTTTTTGGCTTTTCTTGTGAGCTGTTTTAGATAATACCCGGTTACACTCACATAATCTGTTCTTCTGCATCCATTTACTTCAATTTTAGGTCCCATGCATCTGATGTTACAGATTATTCTTATCCTGCTACTCCGAATCATTCCCTCCATCAGCAGATGGCAATGCCTTCATATGGAGCGGGAGATGGTCCACAGTACATGGCAGCATCCCAAAGCCATGAGCATGAATACAGACCACCTTCCACCACTGTACGACATGCTACTTTAAACAGACCTCAGCAACCACCTCCACCTCCACCCCAGCCTTCTGATGGCCAGCATAGCTCAGTACCTGTGGTACCAGCAGAATATGGGTAAAACTCCTGATTTATTCCAGTGGATTCTTGACAAAACTAGAGGGATGCATGTTTTTCATGACCACCATAATATATAATGCATACACACAACATACATTAGTTTACCTCCCTGAAGAGGACAGGAAAAAAAATAGTATAATTTCTATGTAAGAACTTCAGTGAAGGAACAGTGAAAGCAGAAATAATGAACTGTGTATTGAATGTGGTAAAATCAATATGCTTATAAAATATTGAGGGTTCCTAACATAACATTGAGAAGTGGTTAATTTTTCTTTAAGCTGGAAAATAGTTACAGCATAATTTGAATAATATTCTAAACTTCAGGAAATGTTACATTCAGCAACACTTTTTCTACACGTCAGTCTGTGTTGCATCCTTGAAATAGCTTTTTAAAGGAGCTTATGACAGAATTGGAAGGCATCTTCTCAGACACAGAATCAGGCTCCCTACTGCCACAGACACCTCCATAATTCAAGATATGAATTTATCAAACTCCTATGTAGCTGTTTCGTCTGCTACATAGACAAAATATGAAGCACTTTGAAGGAAGGCTTGTGCCAGAGTACCGGCTCTCTGATAGCAAGCAAACATCTGCTTTTGAACCATTCTGTTCCTGTGTCTTCTTGTGCTTAAACAGCTTAAACTTAAGAATTGTAACCCCAGGAAAGCTGTAATTATTCCTGCCTGTAGTGCAAGGCTAAGCGAGCCAAGGTTTTTTCAGCCTCACTTGATGCACCCTGGGATAGCATTTGCTTGCTTCATGATAGTATCATGCTGTAGATGACTCAGTTATGCCATGATTGACTGCTGCAAACTGCATTTTCTGTTATTTCCAGTTTATAGCAGAAATACTTGTGCTTAGTCCCCCAGGTGCATGACCACTGTCAGTGTATCACAGATGTCATACATTGACATGTATCACTGAATGTCATTAGTAACTTCCCTTCAAATCGTGTCTCCTGTATCTAGTTTTTCACCTGCTTCATAACTTTTACATTAATCACGATTTTTTCTGCTTAAGAATACTTTTAACAACATTTTAACAAAGAAATCAGCTCTTCCCTGTTTCTCCTTTTTGAAGTATCAATCAAATGTATCAATTTAATTACATAATATTTAAATTGATGAACTTGACTAAAGCAGCACATGAGATGCATGATATACCTTTGGGTAAATCATTCCATTCATACTTTCCATTGTCCTCCATGCCTGTGTCTTTTACTATCTGTTCTAATGCTTAGTCTTCTATGGAAGTGATACGTGTAGTCCGCAGTTGCCTTGGTCCCTTCTTCATCATAGGTATTGTACTTAACATTCTCAAAGAGTAGATGTATAAATTAAGTATTTAGCTTTATACTTAATTAGCAGGAGTATTAATATTAGCAGGAGTATTAATATAAAAATCTTACCGTGTGGAGTGCTGAAAGCACATTGCCTTTAGCTTCATTTGCCTTAGATCTCAATACATTATCAAGATATGTCAATTTATATGTTTATAATAACTTGCATATTTAACTCACCAGTTTAAATTCCTTTTGGTTTTTGTTTTAGCTGAGGCTGGATGAAAGCAGTTTAAGGGGTGATCATTCTGTAAGTCCCAACTTTTAATTCATTAAATGTTTTTGTTTTGTTTTACATAGGATGCTTCCAGCTCAGATGGTGGATTATTACAATCCTACAGGTCCTCCCCCGCCTCCTCCTCCTCCTCCTATGATTCCTTCCGCACAAACTGCATTTGTTAGTCCCCTTCAGCTTCCTGTGCCACCTTCCCATTCTGGACCGTTGGCTGGCTCTGCATATGCAGCTGCTCATCCTCCTCCTTCTAGTGGGCTTGTTGTCACTGCTCCTCCTCCTCCTGGCCCACCTCCTCCCCCTCCAGGCCCTCCTGTTACAGGTTCGTCCCTCTCTTCCTCCCCAATGCATGCTCCTCCAGCTATGGAGGCAAAACGTCATGAACCCACGCAGCCACCAATAAGTGATGCACGGAGTGACCTTCTTGCTGCCATTCGAATGGGTAAGTGGACACTGACTTTTAGTTCTTTATTTCAATGAAAGCACTGTTTTCCAGTGAACTGAGTTCATGGCTTCTGTTCCCAGCTGGGCGGAATGTCACTGAGAGACTAGGTAACCTCAGGTACCACACACTAATATTTGTCAGCCCTGACTTTGGATCTCTTGCTAATGCCTAATGATGTACAGCTTTATCAAATACGTTCTAGGGCTTCTGTGAGCATAATCAAATGAAACCTGTGTTCATTATGTAAAATAGCCATTAGATCTTCATTGATTTTTCAGAAGAACAGTTATCCAACACCAGCCCAGTGATTTCTAACCAGTGTCTAATGGCTGCTCCTGATTTGGCTTACAATATGCAGCTGTAGGTATAATGGTATTTCCAGATACAGTTATTCATAACTTCAGATCAAAAGAACCTGTAGAGTCTTGAATATTTAGTTTTAACATAGAAGTTTTAGAAGTCTATAAGTATTCAGTCTCTGAGAATGGATTCCAATCTCCCTTTTTGCCTCTCTTCCTGGCTTAGGGAGGCTCTAAGTAAATGGCTTCTCTTTTTCCCCTTCTTCCTGACTGTATTGTTAGAATACAAAAGCCTCACCAATAACAATATGAAATTTAAAATCTCTTTTGGAGAAAACTTCGAGAATAATTGTCTCTACAGGAATTCAGCTGAAAAAGGTGCAGGAGCAACGTGAGCAGGAAGCAAAGCGCGAGCCTGTTGGAAATGATGTGGCAACCATCCTTTCGAGGCGCATTGCTGTGGAATACAGTGATTCTGATGATGATTCAGAGTTTGACGAGAACGACTGGTCAGATTGAACCTGGTCCAAGCCTCGTGGCAAGTTCATTAAATACTTGGCTTCAGTGATTGCTTTCTTAGCAAGATGTAAAGCAGGACGTTGACATCTATTAAGGCTAGTGATCTAAGTGATAAAATTGAGTTGGTATTATTCAGAATGCTGTAGCTTAGCAACTCTGGTAATAATGATGTGATTATGCTTATGCAGATCAGAAACTTGTCTTACTTTCAGTATTTACCGCATAATACTTAAGTGCCACTAAATGTAGCAAATGATGTGCTGCGTGCAGAATATGCTGCAGTTGTTGCACTGTTACAGAACCAGCATTTTATTTTATTTCCTGATCTTGAAGGGATGAAATCTATTTTTTGACTTTACATCTTATTCTTTTAATTATGTAAGCAACCGTAGGTACTTGTGAATTGGTCTGGTTGTTAGGCTTTCAGGGCAGTTAACTATATGACTAAACATTGAGTTCCATAAATACAACTCTTAGCTTTTTTATTAGTTACTAATTAAGCCCACCTTAATCTATTTTTAATCATACTGGGCTTAGGTTTTTTTGCATACAGAATTTTATGTAATGTTTCTTTTTATCATGAAAAATGTAGCAGATGATGGAATGTACGCTTTGAAGAACAAATCCACTTGATCTAAAATCAACACTTTGTGAGCAGACTGGCTAAGCTGGTGACAGTGCCAGCTCTAGGTTGCTGGCTACTTGTTGGGTAGCATGCTGGGGGGTCTCAGGTAACAGCTGCATGTCCCTGTTACAAATGGAAGTTTTCAGTTTTATGCTATGGATCAACTGAGATGCAAAGACTTGAGGCTAGACCCGATTGAAGCCATATGGTTATTGTAGTGTGAAGTATTACTCAGTTATTCCTAAGGATTGGAACAATCCAAATCTAGCAATCAGATACATTTCACAAGTATTAAACTCAGTCTTTATGTGTGTAGGTATAAGTGTTTGTAAATAAGTTTTGTTGTAGATGATTTGTACAGGTATAGTCATGACAGATCCTTTTCTGTTTCCTGTAGCATGTTTACTCAAAACTATTTCTTTTGAATGTATTTCTTTCCCAGTACCTCTCATTGATAAAACATTGGCAGTTAAAGCAGTTTTAATGGCTGTTTAGGTACTATGTCATATATATACACACATCCTTTTCCCCTTCCCTAGGAACAGTTGCTGCCATACAGTCTGCTTGGGCTGTCTCTGTATTCTTTAAGAATTCCTTTTCTTGTTTTCTGCAGTACAGTGTTAAAATGTTGGGTTGGTTTTCCTCTCTTCAGGACTGAGAGTCAGGCTGCTGCTTTGCCTAATGAAGCTTTTAAAAATTCATAGCAGGGGAAGAGTTCTTTCCTTACCAAATTAGTTTTAATCTTTGTAACTGAAGTCTGTGTCATTCCAGGTCTACCATTTGGTAAAGCTCCTTTCTTCTGTGAGGCCCCATCTGTTGTTAACAAAAGGGATGTAAAATAAAAAGAGAACAGAAGATCATTATCTAACCTTTGTTTACACAATTAACAGTTTTAGTCCTGAGATTGTAACAGTCCAACACAATGTTTGCATGCAAACTATTGTCTACTGCATTGCTGTTTAATCTGCGTATGATTTTTCAATCAGTGGTGGCTGTCTTTGTGGTAGGGTGGTAACATGCTGCCGCAATGTTGGTGTTAAAACCTATCACGGAAAGTATGACCAATCTCTGCATAATGGTGAGTAACTACAGCTCTTGGTAGTTGGTGGCAGCTCAAGGTACTCACCTCCCTCTTAGTTGGAGATGGGTTTGTCTTTGCCTTAAAATACAGAGCTGAAAGCCGCTTTATTTTGTGTCCTGGAGTCTGAGGTCTGCATGTGCACCACAGAAGATAGAAGTGAGGCTGTATCCTGATGGTGGTTCTCACTACTGTGAGAGATGATTTGTTCTTCTCATGGTGTGCTTGCACAGTGACTTGTGAGATAATTCTTTGGCCAGGAAGGCTCAAAGTGCACGTGGGACTGCAGTGCTACGTGATTGTGTATGGGGGGAGAATACTCGAGGTATTCTTTTGATGCAGGCTGAAATGAAATAGCTCAGCAGGAAATTCTTTCCAGTCGACTGGAATTTGATACGACAGAAGGTATATTTTATGAGCACAGAAGTTGGGTGTGACTGAAATTTTGTAACTTGTGTTAATTTTAAATAATAAGCATTAAATAAGCAATCATTTGTGACCAGTAAAAATAGTATAGGGTTTTCAGTCATGGTAGCCAACCTGTCTTTCTGAACCTGCAATGTTGTCATTTTCCTTTCAGTATTTTATTAATAAAATGTGAATTGAATTTAGTGATGTAAACTAACATTATTCTAGGCTGGTTTTATAGGTTTTATCATGCTTTGAGTTGTGAGTAAGTAACAAATATGAATAAAATCTCACTTTTGAGCCTGTTTGTCTTTCCTTGGATTAGTAAGATTTTGCTATTAATCTTTATCCCTAATCACTAAATAACAGAAATGAAAATGTAAGGCTTCCAAAAGCTATCTGTGATCCCAGGAACATGGTTTTCTTGGTCTGGAGTCTACAAAACCACACTCCTTTAAGGTACTGCTGCTCCTAACATGGATACTACTTTGTTCTTTTGCAACCTCGACTGAAGGCCCCGAGTTGGAGTTCTTGACTGGTGTAAACAGGTATTAATTTCCCTACAGGTAGCTTTATTCTTTGTCATTTTTCAGTGAAATGCATTAAGCAGCAGCTTTGCCTCCAGAAGGAACAGCACAGAATGTATGAGTTGCATTAGCAAGTCGCCTTCCCTGCTTCTTTGAATAAGGAAGAGTCTTTTTAGGTCAATGACACCAAACGCAATATTGTAAAGTGCAAACCCCTATCTGCCTACTAGAAAAATATCTGTAATCTTTTTAGTTGTGGTCAGGTTAAAAGCTGGTATGGAACAGGAGAGGTTTTTCATCACACTGGGAAGAACTTACATAAACCAATTATATACTATAGTAGCCTAATTGTAAATTAAAGAATTTATTGGTGCATCTTAGACTTTGTTGTTTCCTGGGAAAATAAATTCATCTTTATTCTGTTCAGCTGGAAATTCCAGTCCCTCTGCTGAAATTTTCCGTCTTTGATTTGAACTTACTGCAGATAATTTAGAGCAAAGATCCCAATTCCAGATAGAAAGTGAATATGAGTTCGCGATTTTGATTCAAAGGCTGTCTTAGTAAAAGCCTTTATAACTGCCCATTTATCGGTTGGGGTTGGAGTTAGGACTGTCGATTGCTCAGTGTAATGCCTCTGCAGCTTTTATGGTTGTCTTTTTGAGTGCTAAAAAATCATTCCATGTAGCTGAACTGCCATCGGTTGGGTTTTTGGATATTTCGTTTTCCTCTGCACTAAGATGAGCTGCGCCGGGCATTGTTTTAATAATGAAGAGGTGTTCCCTTCCCCTTGAAACAACATTCCTGAGGATACAGCAAGTGTGTAAGATCTAAACATGTTTAAAATCTCACTGTAAAACTGCACTGGGTATAAACCTGATGATCAAGAAAATCTCATTAGAATCTTGTGGCTGGAAGCTGAAGTTGTGTGAGTTCAGTCTTGAGCTGAGGTGCTATTTCCTAGCAGCAGAGTAAAATAAATATCGGAACAGCTCATCCAGAGCTGGCTTTGGCAGTGATGGTTTTTTAAGGTGACTTTCCAATTCTGTTCTTCCTGAAAAGCCAAATAAACAGAAATCCAACCTGCTATAGTCTGCTTTGGGGAAAGGTTCTTGTCCTGTGTGTGGGGGAGCCAGTCTGAACTGTTAATTCTGATTTTAAGGCATTCCTAATATGAGTGTGTACATACATACAGTTGTGCATACCCCAAGGATTGTCATCATCTTGAGGCAGCTCCGTATTCAGATACTTACACATTGTCGGTGTGCTTGGTGTTACACAGGGGAATGAAAGTAAGTTGTGGTCCCTGCTGGTATCCCTCAGGCCCCTGGTGTCTGACACAGAATAGTCAGGAGTGACTTGAGCTTGTCACTGAGCACCCTTCCCAATTCCTTTGGACTTAAAGGAAGTGTGGGAACTGAAGGGATTGTGGATGTCCAGTTGACAGTCATCTTTAATTAAAGAGATGAAGAGAAAGAATGAGAACACTTAGAAGATGTCCTTTAACTACAAAACAGGGAGAAGGAATTTCATATTTTGCTTTCTCTACTGATAAGTAGAAGCAAAGAATGTTTTTTCATGTGCTGTTAAATACCTGTAGCTTTCCCTGGAGAAACGTGTTCTCATCTGTGGGTGACATAGGTGTGCGCTGCTACATGTGTGCTGGACTGGGCTTTTCTTCAGCCACATAAGAAATCTTAGCTAAATATAGTAGTCTCTTCAGAGCTTAGTTCTTAGTGCTGCAGGCAGAGGTTCTTATCTGATTAGCCAGAACAGGGAGTACTTCATTTTCTTATGGTGAGGGGTCATACGCAGAGAGCTTTGGAGATTAGGGCTGAGGGCAACTGTTTCTGAGGTGTCTCAGCAGCTTGTCTTAGATGTGTTGCCTTTCCAAGTCACTCACATGCTGTCCTACCACACGAAAACTGTCTACCCTGTTCACTAATTGCTCACGTTGCCAATGCAGTGTAGGTCAAAGGAGGAGAGGGCTGGGAATCTGACAGCTACCATAATGCCAGTTAATACTGGGCGATCTGTCCCATCTGTCTTTGACAGCAACTCTAAACCAGGAGCCCTACCAGCTGTACTGGAGGGGATGGCGGAGCTCACCTAACTTCTGTTTTATCTGTTCTTGAAGATCAGGCTCTCCTGATACCTGCCAGTGCTGATGAGTTCCTTGTTCAGGTTTCTGAGTAATCCTGCTGTTAATGTTTTACTTCTCTAGTGAGCTTAACTTTCCAGTCCCTAATCAGGTGCCTTTCTCTGACTTGCTGAATGGCCTTGTGCCCACTGCTTGTCACCCTTCACAACTGGATGTTGTCCCCAGCCATTGCAGAAATGCCTTTGCTGTCCTGAAGGCAGTTGGCCCAGTGTTGATTATCACCTGCAGGCTGTCCCTCTGCATCCTGCTCTCTCAACTCTGTTCCTTCTGGTTACTGAAAGGTACAGTTTGTGTTGCCACCCAAGGACCTCCCCATTCCCTGCTGCAGCAGGACTTGATTCTAGCTCAAATTTCTTTCATTGTCCATTAGACACAAACCATTGACCAAGTCTGACACCAAGGCTAGATTCAGCTGCACCTAGGCTCTGTCAGGGGTTCAGAAAGCAAGGGGGTCTGTTCTGAACCTTGTGACTCAACAGGAGGGTTTCCCTCACCCTTCGTACCTTCGGTCTCTGTATCAACCATTTTTACCTCAATTTTCTTTTGTATGCTTCATCCATGTAATAAGTAATAGAGTGAACCTTGCCTTTGAATTCTATTAATTCCTACCTGTCTAAAATCATACTAAACCTGCTCTTGCTAATAATACCTTTGTCATTCTTTGAGTGACCCTAAACAACTCATTTTGTGACATCTGGTTTTGTGATGTTTTCAGCTCCACCTGGATTCGTTTCTTTTCCTGTTCTGTTTGGTTGCCTTCCAAATTTAGTGTACTTCCTAAAACTTTTGCTGAGGGTGTCTTCACGCAGCTGGCTAAGCTGCTTCTGATTGCCATTATGTGATAAATAGTATTTCTGTATTTGAGGAAGAAGGATTTTCTTTGTGTGTGTTTCATATTCTCCATGATGACCCAAGTAACGCTTTCTAGACTTCTGAAGTTTCCCCATAAGTTTATTTCTACTTGATTTCTGTTTATGGCACGTTTTGCTCTAACAAAGGGTTACAAGTCTTGCTTACAGCAGTTGGTGAACTTTTGGGATTGCTGTGAAGAAATCTTCTATAGGTTCATCGAAATGTTTAATCCGCCTGTGACAAGAGAACATCAAGGTATGTAGTGTGCAGCCCTGTGTTATGATGTGTGTATTGAGATACTGACACACACCTGGATCTTGATTATTCAAATGCCAGTGGTTCCTAGGGGCATTTGGAGTTTACTCTATGGATCCTGCTGGCTCATTGCTCCTCAGTAACCAGTGACTGATTTGCTGTAACTACTGAAAACCACCATTGTGATGTATCATCGATGCTTTAAGATGAGGGAGATGGGTGCCGTGTACCCAGCTGACTTCCATCAGACAGATCATTATCTGAAACCCACTAATCCTCTAAATAATGTTCATCCTCTGTGTTCTCTTCAACCTCCAGTGACTGTCAAACCACCTTTTGCGTTTTGAATTATGTGAGAGCATCTTCGCTTCTTATGTTGATGCAGTCTGTCTAGGAAGCAGAATTTAGGCCTACCACATGCTTGAAATGAAGGATGCTTCATCCCGCTCCTGTGGTGCCCCTCCTGACCTATATTCCTTGCTGTGTTTCTAGAATGTATATGAATTATTTATATGGTGTGATGGATTGACTTCCTACTTTGCCAAAAGACATCATAAATCCTCACTTTAGGGATTTTCAAACCCAGTTAAAATACACCAAATTGTGAGGCAGCGACTAACAACTAGGATTTACTTGAGATAAGAGACACAGCGGTTGTCTCGCTGTAACTTTGCTTCTTCTGTACTGTATTACCAGAGAAAAAGCATTTAAGTACTGGATGCCTCACTTAAGTGGGGATAATAACACCACAGATTTGTGGTGTTCTTCTGTCTCTTAAATTGGAGGCAGGAAAATTGGGATTTTTAGGACAGAGATGGGGAAGAAGAGAAAGGCCTGTGCTAAACAATGGGAGATGTTTTGGTGAGTAATTAGTATTACTTTTTATCTCCATACACTCTGAATGATGAGGCTAAGTTTAAACCTCCTCCCTGTAGATCACCTTCCCTATCTCTTTGCCTTACCAGCCGCAGTACGTAATGACTTTTCGATTCAGCCATCTGCCTGCTCCAGCTTTGATTTCCTTTGCTGATCAGATGAGACACGAGAGTACAAGCAGCACTGGCAGTGCTGGCCTCGATACCTGATCAGGATAAATAGACTTAAGTTGACATTTAAATAGTAAATAGGTCTCCTTTAAAATTCATGAGTACAGGAATTATTAAAGGCGTCTGGTGAGCTGGGAATGTTTTCTGCTCAGAAAGCCAAACATGAATATTCAGGGTGAGTTATTTAAGGAGTATGGGGGTAAAGCATCCTTCTAAACTGCAGCTCTATTTTAAGCCTTCCAGGTGTGAGCTTTGCACAATTGCTGTGATTACCAGCCTGCTGCAGCGTATTGCTTCTGTCTGGGTTTTGGGCAACAACCACTTATCCTCACCCTTCTGTTCAAATGGCAACAGGGCTCTTACTGCTGTAGAAAAGATGTGGGAAAATTTGTTGGCACAGGAAGCATATGTGGGATGAAACGGAGAGGTAGTGGGATGGAAGGAGCAAAGTTTCCTTTGAAGAACATCAGTGGTATTGGCAGGATGGAACTTGAAGATACCATGAGTTTATTAGCACAGAAGGTAAATAAAATACCTAAGAATACAGGGTAGTGCATCCTACTTACTGCGTATGCAGGTATCCCATACCT
>JANHGB010041353.1:41546-66582 GCA_026283785.1 Coracopsis vasa
GTGTTCCTTTCTTTCCACTAGAATTGCCTTGACTTTCATGGATGACAGGTGCTCTATTGCATCCTAAACAGCTACAATGTCAACTGGTTGGTCAGACCATGGCCATCTTACTCAGAAGTGGGCCTCAAGGGGAGTGAGTCTGTAGTGGGTGCTGGTCAGCTCTGCCAGGTTTCAGGAGCTGTGGTTTGTGTGAGCTTAAGTGCCTGCTGCTGCAAGGGGAGCAGGGCTCGCACTTGGCTATGCCTGGAAGGAATCAAATCCATTCACTGCTCTGTGATGGGAGCTAAAGCATTGCAGGTGGGAATGAGGAGATCTGCTTCAAAAGCGCAGATCAGAGACCCAAACTGAGATACTGGTGCAGGCAGTGCCTGAACTGAGTGATGTGTGACTGCCCCACAGCTCTGTTTCATGGCTGTTTGCCTTCCCCACCACACACCTCCCCACTGCTGTTGTCATCCTACAACATCATGTATAGCTCTGCCTGGGGGAGGCAAACAGCCTTGTCCAATGTGCTCAGCGTCTGGCAGGGTGCTGGCTGTTGCTGCAGGAGCATCGCTAATGAGGGAGCGCCTGGAAGCAGCGTGGTGCAGCACATCTCCTACGCAGCCTGCGCAGCAGCACAAACAGGCGCCTTCCCTGGAGCTCGGCCTGCAGACGAGCCAAGTAGGAGTAACCAGATAGTACAAACCCATGGGCTGGCAGCTACACTGTAGTGCTTGGTGGGAATACGAGGCCAGATGATGCAGGAAGCGTGAGGATGCTTGAGCACGTTTATTCCCTGCCCAGGTAGATGCTGCTTTACCTGGGCTGGGAGCTAGGCGTTTGGCTCCTACAGTGCTGCAGCAGTGGCAGGAGAGCTGCAGGAGGGCCCCAGTGGCTTTTGCCCTGATCAAGTCTGCCTAATAGCTGGGGAAAGAATGAATTTGATGTTGCTTCATTTTTCTGCATCACCTTATTAAAAGGTCAGCTTGATTGTGAAGGCACATGTGAGGAGAGGGCTTCCTTTGGCAGCAAGGGAGCCTACGAGGCTTCTGTCTTCGCCTTCTACCCGAAGCTGAGTACAAGGCTGACAGGAAAATGAGGTGTTGCTGTAAGAGTTCTGACTCTGCAAACGTGCCAGGTAAGAGGAGCTGTGTTTCTGTAGAAAGACACTGACCTCCAGTGGACAAATAGGGCAATCATAAGAATTATTCTAATTAAAACAGTGGTATGAGAACCCAGACAAGAGATGAAGTTCAAGATACAGAGATTCATGCACTTTGATATTCCCCAAGCTCTCAGTGCCTTTATTGTACTATACAGCCACAGAGCAGATATTCCTATATACCTCGGTGTCTTTAAAACCTCTGATCATCATCATCATCAAACGACATCTTTTCAACTTCCTTCCCCCTGAGGAACTCATTTTCCATGGAGTGCCCCGCACGGATTTCCATCTGTGCCCTGCACAGATTTTATTCTGCAATAAGAGAAACCCAGCTATTGTTAGATGATAATAAGGCATCATCTAATGTGAGCTCTGCTCTACTGATTCGGTAGCTCCAGGAGGACAAAGACCCTGGGAAGCGTTCTCTGCAGCTCTGTCAGCTGTTTGTTCCTCTCAATGAGTGGTGCTGCAGTGAAGCAGGCGTACAGCAGAACCTCAGTGCGCGTGCAGCTGTGGTGAGTGCTGGAGGCTGACGGTCCCCTTGTCCCTGGTGAAGTGGGAACAAGGCAGAGACGCTCTGAAATGGAAACCTGCCATGAAGCTAAAAGCAGTGAATGGACAAGACCTGACACTGAGGAAGCTGCTGCACCTCTGCTGAGCTTCTGCCTGTGAGCGTCCTCACACATCCTCTGAGCCTGCCCTAGTTGTGAGGTGATGTGGCTTTGCACAGATGAAGTGGGGGCCTCTGGGGAGGTGGGGAGAGGGGGCTGGACTGCAGCAGCTCAGTGTTGGAGGGTTCAAGCTCTCCATTCACACAGTCACAGAGGGGTTGGGGTGGGAAGTTCTGGAAGCCAACTGGTCCAGCCCCCCTGCAGGGCCACCTAGAGCTGGGTGCCTGTGCCAGTGCTCAGCCACCATCACAGGTTTCCTCATGTTTAGGGGGAACCTGCTGCTGATTCACCTTCCCTTCCCCTCCTTCTGTGTCCTGGAACTTCTCCCAGGATTTGAAGGATGTGAATGGTTGGTAGAAGGAAGATATCAGCATCTTCCCCTGTGCTCCTCTGGTGAAATGAAAGGTGCAGTCCTTCCCCTGGGACCATGACAGTGAGCGATGCTTTATACCACTCCTCTCATAAGAAATCCATCCCAAATTTTCCTTGGGGTGTTTGATGATGTGTCTGTTGATGCAGGTGTCACTGTGCAGAGGCCTCACCAGATTTCATCAGGTGTGTAAATGTCTGGAACTTGCCAGTAAGTCAGCCTGTTGGTATGAGAACAAATCAATGCTTGAATGACAACTAATCTATATTGTGAAATATATTATGGAATCTTTAATTTACATAGAGATGAAGCCTGCTTACAGGGAGTGGAAATCAATAATGGCTTTTATATCATCCTCTGGGTGGAATATTAGATCTGAAACTCTGTAACGTCTAAACTGCACCAAGAGACTACAAGCCAATAGTCCTAATAGCATAAAAAGGATAGTTTTATCCTGTGTTAATAAAGTCGATATAGCTGCAGTTTCCAGGCGGGTTTTTGGTTCTTTCGAAATGAGAAGTGTGTTATTGGTGTTTGAGGTTATGGCCAGAAGCCTGCAATGCAGGTGGGGTGTAAACACAGAAAGGAAAGGGGATCCCTGCAGCTTACCCGGAATCCAAGGGGTAGTTGGTGGGCAGCTACGTTGCCTACGTTGCTGTGGGTCTTTCTTACTTCAAAGCCCACCCATGAGCAGAGAGATTTGACATTGACCAAGCTGTTCTCAGTGTAATGCTGTGATGATATCAAGTAGGGAGTGGATCCAGATTAAACCCAGCATCTCAGCAAAGACCACGCTGCTGGAGTGTTCCTACAGCCCATGGTGTGATTCCCAGTCTCCAGTCTGCTTCTGGTCTGGGTCTGCCCATGGGGTAACCACAACATCCATCTGCACTGTCTCGGGAAGGCATTGCTGTCACTTGATTGTGTTGTTCTTTCCTCTGAGCTGACAGCAGCAGGAACAATCTGCTTCAGCCCTTCTGTTCTACAGGCTCTGCTTTTCCACAGCTTGCTTTGATCTTGAATGAATGGGAAAGGTGATGATGAAAGAAAACATTTCCATCAGAACAATGCCTCCTTCCAATGCCTTGTCACAACAGGAAATGCAATTGAAATTGACTGAGTGCCCACAGTTGATACATAAAACCTTACGCTGTGCAGCTCATGGTGATTCACAGTAGCAGAGCTCAGTGAACATGATGCGTTGGAGTATTGATGCTTCCCAGCTGGATCTCTACAGCTTCTGCAAGTCCAAGCTGTGGTGCTGTTTCTCCTCCCACTCCCCTCACTTCTGTGTGATGAACACAGCCGTTAGTCCAAGATTAACTTTATTCAGACTCTTTACATCACATTTTCCTCCTCTGGTTTTACTCAGCTTTGCAGGACCCAGTTAGGTCTGTTTGAATCTGCTGTAATCCAACTTGCAAAGGTGCAGGAAGAACCAGCAGGTGTGAGAGGACTGAAGCAGGAGGAGGTGGATGACAAAACTGAGGGAGTCAGAGGAAAATAGGTGCATGATATGATGGGAGTAGGGTTAGCTGCCCGAGAAGGGATAGGGAACAGCTAGGTAAGGAGGCTCTAGGGGGAATGGAGGGGCCTGGGGAGTTTGAAAGGATGGAGCTGGGATCACTGGTACCAAGACCAGAGAAACCTGGTACCAGCAGTCATCTGAAGGGGAGCTCACACAAGCAATTGGGGCAAGCGTGGTTTGGAGGAGGCAGGTGAAGTGTGAGGGAAATGGGCAGGGGTGTCTGTGCCTCCCAGACAAACCATTTCCATGCCTTGAAATGGAGCCCCAGAGCCCTGCTACTGCTGAGTCAGCTTGGTTAATGACCATCTGTAATGCAGCATCTGTGTGTGCAGCAGATGCATGTCCACACAGGCTACTCTTGTAAAACTCTGTCTGCTGCAGCATTTAAAGCCTTTATCTGCTGTGCATTCCTTATTTCTCATGCTGTCATGGGGCTGTCATTTGATTTCTTTGGTTGTGCCCTAGGTAGGCAAATAAACTATGGAAGAAATCTTTAGATAGTGCAAATCCCATTAAACAGGCTGATGTCTTATACAAAAGAGAGCAGATTCTGATACCGCTTTTCTTTTAAGCCTCAGCCCATTTAATTAGTTATTTCAATGGGTTATTTCTTTCAAGGCAATTGACTTCGTTTTACCCAGAGAGAATTCCGCTGAAGCACCGAGTGTCTGCACACTGTACAATTACCGGATCTTCCCATCGCGGTAGATCTCCAGCCAAAACAAACTCCAGGGCTGACATTTTAATTCGTGTTTGCATTTCAGCTCTGCCAGATGACTGCAGTTCCTTGAAGTGAGCGACACTGAAACCCCCCATGTGAGCAGGTGGCACCAAAATGCAGCAGACAGGCTTGTTTTCATCGTTCTGTTCCTAGATTACATCCTCGGTGACGAGTCTCTTTTAGGATCTGCTGTCTGTGTATGCGCTGTGCTTCATTTCATTCATTCCTAGTGAACGCCCAGTTTCTCTGACCAGAAACCAGGTGACCACGTGTGCATGCCTGCCGCAAAGGGTGTGTTTGACACATCCATGGGGATGCGCTGATTCTTCCTGGCCACTGGTAATTCCAATGATTCGGGATCAGTTTAAGAGTGGACTTGAAGGAAAGCTTGTGTACATCAGAAGTTGGAAACATCCATGGTTTCAGCCATGGAAGCACAGCTTAAGAATAGGCATGGATAGAAGTGAATCCAAGAGCAGTCTGAAATGGCACAACATAATCCATACTATTATAGCCGAGATCTGAAAAGCCCTTAGCATTCAGCATCCACTGAGAACATAACTGTTCCTGAAAAACCTGATTCATTTCATACATTATGGAAGTGCTTGTGATCAGCCGAGCACCTAACAGCTGCTGTGTTATTAACTCACTGTTAAGGGGCATGGCACTGCAAAGCTATCTGGGCTCTGAAAGCAGATGATGTGTTATGATATTGGGGCTGCAGATATGCAACAAAGCCAAAGCAGTGACTGAGCACAGGACCCAGTGTGAGTTACGGCTCTGGGCAGCAGCACTAGCAAAGCTCGAGGAGGAAGGAGTGTGGAAGCTGAAGCGCTGCCTCACCACTGCCCGTTCAAAAGGGGGGTTCAAGAACCACGTTGTCCATCAAGAGGTATTTCAGGCACACGCATAACTAGGAGCAAAGGGTGTAGATGGTGTGAGTGGCGTTTCTTGTCTCTCTGTGTTGGAGAAGGGTTCGGGGCTTTGGTTTGTTCTATGCGTCACTTGTGATGCTTGCTGTGTCTGCATTGACTTGGAGAGCCCAGGCCCTGCACATGTTCAGCGTTTTCCCTTTTTCACTGATTTTTAGCTATCCTGTAGACTTTCTGCTGGCTCTGGCTGTACCTCAGCTGCCACTGCCAAGCCGGTCAGCCCGACTGCCCGTGCTGCTCACGACACAGATGTTGTTCAACAAGAGCCGAGGATCACCTGTGAGATGCAAATGACTCTGCCAGGCAGGAGAGCAAAAGGAAAGCAGATGAGGGTGTACTCTAATTAAATGTAATGACAAGGAGGCCAAAACCCATCCCCTGCCGATTCCTGAACTACTTTAGCAGGAGGCAGAGAGGACGCAGATACAAGGGTGAAGAAGATACCTGCCAGAATGGGGAGGAGAGAACCAGGACAAGAAGGGAGGTGGCACCACAGTTTGTCCAGCAAAGCCCCCTAGGCTTTGATCAGGGCATCTCTGCCAGGAGCTGCTCGCAGCAGCCTTGTGGCCCTTCAGCCCCTGGTGCTTGGCTTCTCCTCAAGAGAGTTCCACATACAGTGTCTGTCTCCCATCGTCAGGCAAGTCTTCCAGCTGAGACAGCGCTGTTCCTCGCTGCTCCGGTTTTAATATGTTCCTAATTCTTGCAGGAATATGCATGTACCCAGGATAATTTTAGTAATGTATTTTCTGTAATTCTTTTTTATTGCTGCTGTAGAGCTGAGGAAAAGCCCTGCTGTCCTCGGAGCTGTACTCATAAAGGCAAATCTTCTCCCTTCAGTTCATTTCAGTTTCTTTGTCTTTCAAGTGAGAACATGCTCTGATGCATCCCAAGATCGGTTTCTTGGCAGGGTGAATCAGGTCATGCGAGACTTCATGCTACACAAAGGCAGGTAGGCTACACCCTGCTGATGTGCATGCAGCTCTGCCAGGCATGTGTAAGCTGTGCTTCATTTTGTTGCATAGACACCACTTGTGGGAACACCAATACTAAGCCTCCTTGTTATGAGTTTCTGCTCTGCCAAGGTCTAAGCCTTTGGCACCATAGCATGGGTCTCTGACTCAAGATTACTAGGGCACTGTGGGACAGCTTGGATCAAACTCTGGAAAACAAACAACTGACCTCCAACCAAACCCAAACCCCCCCTTGTTTTATGCCTCAGTCTGCCTTTCATGGACTGATGGGTAAGATGGTTCGACACCCACAGGTGTGTCCCATTCTCCATGAGGACCAGAGGGTAATTCAGGATGGAAAGAGGTCTCTAGTCCAACCTCTGGCTCAAAGCAGGGTCCCACCAGGTTGCTCAGGGCTTTATCCAGTGAAGTCTTGAAAACCTCCAAGAGAGACTGCACAACCTTTCCAGGCAACCTGTGCCACTGCCTGACAACTCTGATGAGGAAATAGTTTCTCCTTATACCCAGCCTCAACCTCGCTTGTTTCACTTATACCCTGCTGTCTCACCATGCACCACCATGGAGGTGCTGGACCCACTACCTCGATAACCTCACTGCAGGCATTGTTAGGTCCCCATGAAGCCATCTCATCACCAGGCTGAACAAGCCAAGCTTCCCACTGTTTCCTCACAGGCTGTGGTGGAACCGCCTCTGACTTACCTGTACTGTTACCTTCCCACATGGGGGCTTGTTAACAAAACAAAGCCCTTGCCATCAAAGTGCAGCACAAGGTAATGTTGATTTCTTGAGCAGTTTGGTCATATTCATGACAATTTGGGTATTATAAAGCCTTTGGAGGATAAAGCACAGATGGCTGCACGTTTTATACAAATGTCAAAGCTTCCCATCAGTTCCTCTCTATTCATCTCATCTGCTAAATCTAATTCCATACACTGGTAAGATGTTGTCTTGGGCTACTGGTACCTCCAGGACTGTGACCTCCTCTCACTGCCTCCCTCCAGCTCAAACCTGAGGCATAAGATTCAAGCCTTTTCCTGCAGGCTGCCCTGCTGGCTTCTCAGTTTCTTGTCTCACAGTCATCTCCAATGTCCTCTCCACACCTCACCAGCCCCTCAGACCTGTTTCTCCTAATGGGAGCCAGAGGGAAAGCAGAGCTATGCAGAGGTTTTCGCCTTGCTTGCTGGATTCTTTCACAATGTTCACTGGAGAGAAGACAAGCTGTCACATAATAATGCACCAGCTCATTGCCCCCTTTATTTCTGAAACACCATATCCTAGCCATGGTGCTGCGCACACAAAGTACAGTCCTGCTCTTCTACTTACATATTTGCTCTGGTTTTACCATCAGCAACAAACCCACAAACTCTCCTGGGCGGGATTTTGTTCCTAGTTTTGGTCCTCACACTGCTGGAACCCAGGGACAATCCCAGTGCCTCACACAGCTGCTGGGTGGTTTTTAGCTGGTGTTGTAAGGATTGGTTTTGACTTAAAAAGCTGCAAATGGCCTGTGACCTTTCTGCAGGAAATAAATAGTACTTTTGCTGCAGCTGAACCAATGGATGCTGGCTGCAAGAACCTCCCAGGCTCTGGCTTCCCCAGGACAAAATGAAGCCATTCTTCACCTGCATTAGCAAGCATCTGGTAAAACCCTTTTGGAAATGAGGCTTTTTGTAACCTTTAGTAGGTCAAGTGAACCTTCAGCTTCTTATACACCTTCAACCTGATCCACTAACTGGGAACTCCCAGCTGCTGTCTCCTTGCATTTTCACTGGTTCAGACTGGAGCCATACCTACAGTGGCAAGAGGAGGTGGCGCACAGTGCCCAAAGCTGCACAGGATCCATGAAGTATCCATACCTTCCCTCTATTACTGGAAGCCTTTCAAGTTACTGGTTCTGTTTTAAACTGCTGTTTGTTTCTGCATCACTAGAAGGCTGAGCCAGCCTGTTCTACTTTGTAAGCTTGACAACATGGTAATTTTATGTTAAGCTTTACAACTGCTATGTGGTGGTGTGCTCTTCCAGATGATATAAGCTACCGAGAGGGAGACAGACATATAGGTAATGCGGCGGAACTTAACGGAGGGGTTTATTGCAGAAGTAGAAATTGTTCAAAGCTTAAAGTTAGACGTTAAAATCACTGTAATAGTTTATTTTAGGCATTAACCCCACAAATGCACAGTGACAGAGAACACTAGTCTTATCCATCCATCTATCTGCTGCATCCTTATAGCAAGCACTTGGGGAGAAGCAAGGAAGAGCAGCACATATTTGTATGTGCTGCATGCTTGATATGACCTCTTAGGTTGCCATCTGCTGTGAAGCACTTCACATGTGTTTGCCAAAGCTTCTGTAGCTTTGAAAACAACACTATGTTATCACAAATGTCTTGAATTATTCTATATGTGGTCCTACCTTTCCCCATATACAGGCACCTTTACAGGTACTTAGCTGCTGTTCAGGATTATTGCTGCTGTGTGACAGCCCTGCTGGCTTTTGTCTCAGAACAGCTTTCCAAATGGAAGCGCTCTGTACAGTGATACAGCATCACGGAAGCTATTCACAGGGGAAACTTCACCGATGGCTGCAGCGCAGCTGTGTCTGATGTTTAATGTGGAATCTACTGATATTTTGACACATAGGAAAGACCTGTGCCTGGGGAAGTCCTTTATCATATGATTAAGCTGTCATTTAAATGGTGTAAAAAAATAACTTCTAAGCAGAGGAAAAAGCAAGTCTTTTTGCAAATGACTGCTGAGGGCGAGATGATTGAAAAGGACAGAGAGCAGCATTTTGTTCTCTTTTCAACCTGACTAAAACAAAGCACTGCATCATTTTGTTAAGCAGCGGAAATGATAGAAATTCCACTGCTTAGATCTCTGGAGAGAGATGTGTGCGTTTAATGAGTGCTCATTAAAACAGCCTCTAATAGAATCAAGTAGAAGCAGAAAAACACTGAAGAGAATAAGGGAAACTACCAGGCTTTGATGAATGCTTTATCTCACCACTAAAGAAGAATACATCATTTCCTGGTAAGACAAGTTAAGTGTAAATGCAAAGAACACACTGAAGTGATATGTATGGAATCCAAAAAGCAGCTGTGGGTCTGCTGTGTACATACTGCTACCAACACAGCCTGGCTGCACATCCATGGGACAAGCCTAGCTTACGACACACACTCAGCCAGCCTGGTGACTCTATCCTCTAGGAGATGAAGCAAGGGTGTCTGAGCAGCAACCCCATCCTGGACCGGTAAATGTCTATTTCTGCACCTCCTTGTAACCTGGTATCACAGAAAAATCAGCCTTCCTGACCAGTGCCAGTTGCTGTGTGCCCCTCACACCCAGCCCTTCTGAGGCCCCAGGGATGTGGTGACCCTGCCAGCAGCAACCAGCACCCCAGGAACGCTCTCTTGTTCTCCCCTCTGCCAGCAGAAATGGCCAAGTTTAGCAAATGCTCTGCAGGGTTCTGTTGCTATCTGAGGAGGGTTCCTGCTGCTCCTGGGGAAGTGGGCAGCTTGTGACAGCAGTCCCAGAGCTGACATGCAGCTGCTGAAATTGAGCCAGCCTGCACTACCCTGTGATGGCAGACACAAGGGTTTGCAGATCTAAGACCAGATGCAGCTATTGGCAAGGCTGACTGTGTTTGTGGAAAGGCTGTGCACAAGCTGTGGCTGGATAGAAGGCAAACAAACACTGTCCAGAGAGAGCATGATGGATGAAATGGACCAAGCATGACGTTTTCCTGTGACTTCTTCCTAGAAAGAGGGAGAAAAAAAACAAATCAAAACCAATCATCTCAGCACAGAGAAATCCAGGGACCCTGAAATAGGATGCTTAATTAAAAACCACCGACAAAACCCAGATCTGCTTTATTAGTTCTCACAGAAAGCTGTCTGAAGGGATTGGGAAGCCAGCATTGACACTAAATCCTGGAGTCCATTTCAACAAGAAACTAGGCTGCAGAGTGAGCCAGAGCACCAAGGGATTGATGAGCTGCTGCTGTACAGCCCTGGCTCAGCACACGCTGCCTTGCCAGGCAGTGAACTTGACCGTATCTACAGGGTAATACAGCCAAGGGAGAGTGTGCAGGCTGTGCAGGGACCAGCCTCTCACTCCAATAGTCCCTGCCTCTTGGCCAGTGGGAACAAAGTGGAAGCTTGCCCTTGCTTCTCTCAAGAGCACTGGGTCTATCTGATCTGCTGGGATGTCAGGAAGGAAGTCTTTTTCCATTGGGTTAAACTTGCAAGTAGCAAGTGCTTCCTTCTCCTGCCTGATGCCTTTGGAGATGCACAGTTTGGCTAACAGTGATTTCCATGGATGCCTTTGCACTGTACTGCCAGTAGGGCCATTGAGAAAGGCCTTCTCCTCTTGGAAAAAGCTGAACAGGAACGGGAGGCTACAGCAACGGATGGCACCTAACAGAAGGGGGAAACAGGGAGGCTTCCTGAACACCAGCCCCCTTTTTGTCACCCCCCTTGCAAAGGTGAAAGAGTAAGATTATCCAGGGGAGTGAGGGGAATCCTTAGGTTAGTTTGAGATTTTGTAATCCTCTGGCTCCCCATTAGACCTAACGCCTGAAACGGGGGTTATACGGGCTCTTTCCCACCTTAGCTTGCATTTTACTTGTAAGCTGAACGATTTGGAGTGTGATGATCCTCGTTCTGGAAATCGTATGGAGATGCTTTGGAGTCTGACAGCTCAAAATGATGATGATGGCAAACTCAATGCATCTTAAAAACAAATTTATATAGGCTCCCTGTCAAGCATCATTTAAACCCCATCCATCATGACAAAAAGTGAAAATGAAAACAGCTCTGCTAAGCCCCTGGTAGGACAACAGTGTATGGTACATTAAAATATCTTTTGTTGTCAATTAAAGACTGCGCTGCATTGAAAGGGCACCACCTTTACAGTCAGCACAAAATAGGGGCATGAAACACTTTGGCAAGTATGAAAGAAAAAAATCCCAATAAAATCCACAAGTGGAAGATACTCAGGTAAGAGCTGATTTGCTGTTAATAAGCAAGTGCTGGTTAAACATGCTGTACAGCACTGGGTTTTGCTCAGCTCGCATCCAAGTCAGAGGAATGCAAAGATTAACAACCCCAGGGAGCATTCCTGTTACGAGGATGACATTTCAATTAAAAACCCCCAAACCAACCAACCAAATTAGATTTGAGCTGCTACAAAATATATGTAGGTCCATATGATCTTATATTCAAAATAACTTTAAAAGGTGTACAAGAATTTGTGGGGTTTTTTTTTCAAAGCCTGAGTACCTACAAATGGAACTTTCTCACTCATGCCAGATTGATTATAATTTCTATACAGTTTTCAGTGATGTATGTAAAATTATTAACTGCACAGGCCTCACTTTGCATAAATGTCAAAGATTCACGCTGTAAGACATGAGGTTGTAGACACTTTCTGATACCCCACTATAGATAAGATGACCTGTAAGAACTTAGTCAGAAGGTAAGATACACTGCTGCACTGTGTCCAAATGTTCACCTAACCCAGCAGTCATCTCTGATGTGCCCCACAGAGACTCCAGGGAAGAACGTAAGAGCAGGCGTGTGCACCTGGAACACTGTGGCCAAGTCTTTCCTACCCTAACCATTCTATGATTCTATGATTTTAATACAAATTCCTTTACAGTTCTGACTGAGTACCATTAAGTTTTCACAGGTTTTTATTATTCTATTTATTGATCTGGTCAGCCATTTTGCCCTCTTAATGATATTTCCATGAGACTTATCAGAAGACATTACGCTGGTGCTGACGTTGTCAGGTGTGGAAGGGGCACCAACACAGCAACACCAAGATGCTTGAACCATCCATCCCTGTTGCTCCCGGCTCATTCCTGGTCTTCCTTAGTGCAGAAGTGGGTTAAACATGCATCATACAGCCAGAACAGGTTCAGTTTATTGTCCTAATTTAGGCTCCAGCAATTAAACCCAAAGAGATTCCCAAACAGCCCTGGCTATATGATTTCAATATTAGCTTCTCCATTAGGTGAAACATTTATTTCCCCTCTCTCTCTACTGTTTTTCCCCATTTAAGTTTTATTCATTTTCCAGTTTGGCAGATCGCATGACCAATAGCTCCTAAGGGTCTATACTGTGTCACTGCAGTTCATGTTTAGTTAAGCAAAAGCCACTTACTTATCAAACACATCCTGATTACCATTATGCTGTAGTCCTTTTGGCTGTAGTTTAACTGCAGAGGGACAAACTGAAGAACTGCAGAGAGACAAAGCTTCTTCTCCACATAAAGCAGCTGGTGACTGAGTGTCTGATGTGGGAGGTGGGAAGGATCTCTGGTGGGTCTGGCAGAAGTAACCACCGCTAAGTTCTCCTCCAGGATACACTTGAGCTGCAGGACTGTAGCCTTCACTCTCCCTTACTTACCTGGGTATCTGTCAGGCACTGGTCAACTTTTTTCAGAACTCATATTTTCAGTGGCTGTGGTATGTAACAGTCAGGTTTACAGTCTGAGATGTAGCTCATTCCATCACCTCATATGCCTGGAAAATAAGTTGGGTATTCAAGAAAACCGTTCAGAAGAATTAAAATACAAATTAAAAAAGTGGAAAATGATACAATCCAGCGTTTGTGTTTTGCCTATCTGTAGCAGTCAATTGGAAGAACAGAACTCTGATCATGCATCTGACGTTGAGTTACTTAACTGGAGGATCAGGACCAAACTTCTAATAAAAAATAAATCCAGGTTAACATAGTTTCTTTCAGATCTGACCTTCCCTAGCTAATGATCACTAACTCAAATATTAGGTATTTACATCCATTTAGCAAGACCCAATGCAGACTATCTTGTACATCTGCAATAAATTTATTCCACAAAACTGAGCATATACAATGATAAAAAATGGCAGTGGGTCAGAAGAGAAGTGACACTGAACTAAAAGGTGGCTAAGAAAGGATAAGAACAGTAGCCTTGGGAGGGCACCCCGGCTTTCATTTACAACTCCACATTCTAGAACCCCTGTTAACTCTTCTTTCAGACTTCATATACAACTGTAGTGCCTGGTATTTCCTCTTGCAGTGTTAGTGGATGCAGGGGATCTAGAGAAGTTCAACTGAAGTTTGCACATCTGAATTTAATCCCCCAAGTTTAGTTAGTGCCATCTGCAATCTCTTTGCACTGGAACATATTTAACTTTACATTTTTAGAAAGAATATTGGTTTGGTATTTGAAATATGTGAAATTCAATAAAATGAAACAGACAACCATTTATTTTTTTTTTTTAGAAAGGAAGATTTATTTATGGTTACATATACCACATATAAAATTAACATTTAACTGAAACATGTAATTGTTTCAATCATTTATGACTAAACACTTACAATGTTGACTACAAAACTGTACAGTTTATATTTAGTAACTAATCCTTACAGCATAGTGCAATTGTAACATTTTATAACCAAAATAATTTGTGCCTTTTTTTTTTTTAAATAAAGTGCATTAAATGACTATCTTGTATACAACAAGAAGCTCTGTAGTTGCAATCCAAAGCTTTAAGCTTAAGGGAAACTGAGGCAAATATGTTTCACTTCCTTTTAAAATTACTTCATATACTGTCAAGCTATGGTTCAAACTTCAACCACAGTTAAATGAAAAAAGATAAAATAAAACAACCCTAAATTAGTATAAGAAATAACCACAGGCCTTTATATACTAAGCCAGTAACTGGTTCTCATCTGAAAAGCACAACATGCAGAATTTAAATGACTGGTTTAAAGCCATTTGGCTCCTACTGAGGTGTGTAGCGTGAGAACTAGCCCCCATGCAGCTGCTTTTGCTAAAGCTGTTAGAATCCAGCATGGAACCACACTGCAGTCAGTAGTATCAGTTTACATGAATCGTACAATGCTTCCTAGGAAAAGTTCTCTGAGAAGTTCATGAGACGAGTGTGGTAAACCACAGGTTATTTTTAATTGCATTTGGCAATAAAAAATGTAGGGGTCTAGTTAGTAAGTTACAAGTTCTATTAGCCCAGAGTATTTCAAATTTTATGGCCTAAAGTTAAATACGGTTTTATAGCTTTATTTCAGAGGCACAGTTATAACATTTTATCCTATGAAATTTCTTTTTATTTGTAAACACATTTACAATCAACTTTCGTAGGTTTTGGCTGTAATGGTAAAGCTGAGACCAAACAAAACATGATATGACTGTAGATTTTAGCCCGAGAGTAAAAAGATGTTGATATACAAGATGGCTAGAGATCTATTGTGGCTCTTCATAGAAAGAATGACAAAAATAAGAATGCCCACGTCCTTTGATGGGCTCTGGCTGAGACTCAGCAGAAAAGCCCATATTCTTTTCCTCCTCCATCCATATATGGGACTGCTATCGGCTCCAACAGAAAATATATTTGAGCACAGGCAAGTAACCCTAGAGATCGCCTGAGTATTTTGCTGTATATATAATCTAGGCAAATCACCTGCCTCTTCAGCTGCAATATCTATTCCACACTTTTGGCAAATCACATATACTGTTTCCACATTATGGAAAACTGCATTTTTCTCCTAAGCATTTTAACCTGTGGAACCAGCCTGAGTTCAGGAGAAGACTACTGTACATTCAGCTGCTCTGCTCTGGGATAGCTGTTGCGTAAAATGCTGCATGGTAGAGTGTGCTAGCTCCGAGCAATGAGCTATTCTCCTCCTCCTAGACTAGGGGAAGTCTCGGCTTACATTGACAGGGAAAAACAAAAGAAAGGAGCCCAAATTTAGGTGCAATGTGACTGAAGAAGACTATTTTCCATCATGCCTTCAGAAAGCTCTCTATTGAGAGTAGAGCTCCCTTCCAAACCAAGTATGCTTTGACCCTGCTATCAACACTGTAGAAAAGCTCTTTTGTTGTGAGCCCTCTGGGGCAGGGGCACTGCAAGTTGGGCTGAGTGTTGCTCATATATTGAGGGGGTACACTGTCAGAGGTCACCCAAAGAGCAGCAAAAACCAAACTCATGGATGGGGCACAACTCCCCAAGCTCTGTGAGGACACAACAGTACATCCCTTTCAGGATGTGCGTATCTCAATTTTTGAAGGGCCAGGCCATGCTGCTTTCATTTGCATTCTATAAACCATCTTTTCCCTGAAAGCAGCAGAAGCTGAGTTCCTGCTTATTTTGATGGGTTTCATCTTAGCAAACACTGAAGTAAGAGGAAAATTCTATGGGGATCATAATTAATCAATGTATTAAGAGCTCCATACCTTGGTCCTAAACCTTACAGGTCCTAGTCCCTTTTTCCTAGAATGCTCCTGAAGCATATGTGCCCTTCAAAACTAAACGTATAAGAATTTTTAGGTACTGTAATATTCCCTAGCTTAGCAAGAGCCAGTGCAAAATGTGCACTGTCATATGACTGCATGGACTGCTGATCAGATCCATGATCTGTGCAGTCCTGTTACCAAAGCACCTATGGAAAGACAGACTGAGAGAACAGGCAACTGCATGTGCAGGAACATATGACTGTCTCTATAGAGACTCATGTTAGCAATCAATATCCTTGTATTCTGTCCCATACGTGGCCATTTAACACATTCCTGTAATCCCAACGCCAGCAGTGGGAGCTGTCCAAATTGAACACATAAGACCTCACCTCCCTTCCAACACCTCTGGATTGTCTTTGTTGAAATATCAATACTTATCACCAAATCCTTCAGTGTTCGCAACATTCACACAAGTTTGGCAATGTTTTTTTTATTCATATGAAACTGCCTCCATGAAGAGGTTACACTTTGACCACGACAACACTGAAGTATCTAATATGTCATACATATAAAAAGTAAATTAAACAATTATGTGTGTATATATATATTTACATATGTAATTATGCTATTTAAGTATAAAAGCTCGTAATAGTTAATTAATAGCATACCAAAATACTCTAATTCTTTAAGGTACCTAGGTATTTCCTTTTAAGAATTAGTTTATACCTCTTAAAAAAAAAAACCAACAACCCAATCTATTTTGTTGGCATCTCTTTCTTAAAAGTGGAAGGCCCCTCCATTTTCTAAGATAAATCCTTGCAGGATGCAGTCTTCAGCACATGCAGTCAGCATGGACTTGCTTTTTCTTTGGGAAACTGGGACTAAGCCTGTACTCAGACATCATGGTAGATCATGTGGTTAGGACCAAATGGCTTGAGAGTGCAAAACACAAGGTTTGGGAGGTGAGGACAATTTCCTTAAAGACAATTCAAAGAGTTTGGGATGGCAAGTTTAACCAACCTTTGTTTTAAAGTAAGTTTTACTCTCTCAACCCATTCACAAAGAACCTCCACTGGAAATTCTCCCCTTATGCTTTCAATGGCACTGAATTAGCCTGCATCACAGCAGTGATGTACTAGTTAATTGCAATGTGGTTTCATCTAACCTACATTCAGGTTTGGTATTTTCCCTTCTCTTCCACAAATTTGTGTCAGTGAAATACACAACTGTTTCTTCTTCTTGTCTGGTATATAAGATCACAAGAATTTTGTGAATAAACAGCAGCATGGACTTTTTAAATGTTTCCTTTTAGTGCAAAGGCATATTGTTTTCAAAGAAACAGTTACTGCAAAGTTACAGACTCATCTGCTTCTGAAGACACAGAAACACATAATGACTTACAGTAATCTGCTGCTGGTTCTACTTTTATATTTCCAACATTTTTCCACAAAACCCTACTACTAATTTCAGGTGGAGCCAGGTAAGACTGTGCTAACAAGACAAATAGAGTACTTTATTAAAAGCCCTTACTAATCTGAATAAAACATACGAGGGTCATGTTTTCATCTCACGTCTGATCATATTTCCTCCTCTCTATTCTCTGGACACCATTCACGGGGAACAGCAACACTGCCAGTTTCAAGGACATGGGGCTGCTGCACTACACCCCAGGACAATGGCAGCCCCAGGGCCCCTCTCAGATGCTCTGTGTGCATTGGATAAGGTTCAAAACAGACAGTTCAAAATAACCTTTTCACAGAGGATGAATTATTCAAGCATCCTCCCCATCCAAGCTCAAGCACCGAGTACCTGGCTGAGTCACCAAGCTATAAAGACTTCCATCCTCTTGTCTTTCAGCACCCACCTAATATGAAAGTAGATAGCCTTCCAGTTCATCCATTAAAAGAAATTGCAAATTCTTGGCCTGAAGAAGCCAGTAGCACCCAGTTTTATGGGGTAATTTCCTTTTGTACCAAAAAAGTACTTCCAGAGATGAAACCTTTCAAGTTTACTAGGAGTCTCATCATTCTTTTACTGACAGATGGGGGAGATATGCCTGCCTAATTTATCTTATCTGTACTATTGTTTATTCATGACATACAAATCATGCCCCTTCCTTTTAGTCCCCTCTCTATAAGCCGAGATGAGGAGATTTGTTTTTCCTCCATTGCACATCTCTGGACTACCACTCAGCCAAAGTTAATGTGGCACTGAAAGCTAGGGTAAACCCCTACTTTATATAATGCCATCAAAAAAAAAAAAAAAAAAAAAAAGCCCAGAAAAACAATAATCAGAAAATTTAAATATAATTTTAAATTGTGCTTCTTAATTACAGCAATGCATTGTTATCCACACTGGCCTTTTATTTAGCTAAGCACCAAATTTCACATGCTTTCCACTAGCCCTGCTGCCTAATACCAATCACGTTACAGGGTTTCTTGCTAATGTGCAATAGGCTAAGTGTGCAACACACTAAGCACATGGAAATCTGGTTTTCTAAGTTTGCCACTAAAGTTATCAAACTCTTTTCATAAAGTGATTTCCTGTGGTATTATTCAAAAGATGTTGTTAGCTGCAAACAACAATCTTGAATTCAAATAACTATTTGTTCCTTTTGATAAATATGTAAGGAAGCACAGATTATTTACTGCATTTAGTGTATGCACTGGAGCAACCTCTTGTTCTAGAATCAGCTGCTCCAAGGTGGCAGCCAAGTAAAACCTCAAAATGATCCTCAAGCTTTCTGCCAAAGAGATGTGACGAGTCTACACGCAGGTATTTAACATCATCCTTAATTACTTCTTCCACAAATCAAGCTGCACTCTTGATGCCTCTCAAGAAGTACACCACCACAATGCCTTTTCTTGAAGCTGGCCAGTAGCACTTTAAAACATTCTTGAATTCTTACAACATTGGATCCATATCCATTGAGAGTCTACCTGATGCTGTCTTCCTGAAGAGTACAATGGAAAGAAATGCTCTTCATCCTTTTCTGGTGCTATTCCTATACAGCCAGGACTTGACCTGTCTACAGCTAGTGCGCAGGTATACTGTTCTTCTACTCACAACAGAGCTGTTACATCTACTTGTTTTGCACTGGCAATCACATTAGTCCTCCTATTTTTGCTATAGAGCTTTTACACTGACTTGTGGGTATTTGGGATTTCCTGAATAGCTGCCAGAGCTGCTTTCTGTTTCAAGGTCTAAGAACCATTCAGTATCTCAGACAAACTGACAGAACATCTGGTGGGTTCTTTTAATACTGGCCACTCTGTCCAATTCTTATTTTTCTTTCTTTATTGTATGCACAAACCCCAGACCATACACACTTTCTCTCTATAAAAGTCAGGGCAAACATCTTAAAAATGGGATTCTGAATGTTACAGAACGCCATTTTTTAAAAAAGTAATGAACGTGTACCTATGTTTCAAGAGGCTTGATTTGTAGCAATGTTATTTTATCCCACCTTCCAGTCACGCAGCAGACTGCTTATCCCTTTTGAGAAATTAATCCACAAGTATCTTATTTTTAAAAGCTAAACAATCCCTAAGAAAATGAGGTAACAGAAAAATAACTCTTTGGGGACAGAATGGCTGCTGGTCTAAGCCAAAGTTCACTGCTGTCTGTGGAGGTGGTTTAGTGACTCCAAGATGCCTTAAGGCTGGCCCCTGTAAACAAAGAATGGATGCAGCTGCTTACATCACTGAGCATCCATGGTAGAAGATAAGCATGATAGCAGGCCTTTCAGTTTGCTTCCAAATACCCTGGGTATTGGTAGGGGTTTTTTTCAATGATACCATAATCTCCTTCTTTTAAAAGCCAAGCTGCCCTAAGAATGGGCTAGCATCATTTATCATATCCATCTTGCTGGGCATGATAAATTCTGGTATTCTAGGTTTGTGTTTGGTGAAGAGTATTTTCAGTGTTAAATTACAATTCAAAATCCTGAACACAATGAATTTACGCATAGAATGTTGTGCAACTAAATGCCAAACCATGCAAAGAAGAAAAACCCCTACTGCAGGACAGAATTCTCTTCTGCAAACAGCACAAATTTGGGAAATTTGTGGAAAAAAGGTAAAAGGTTATTGCCGAGTAATTCTATTCATGAACTCAATGACTGTAACACAAACCAACCAGAAAAAACGTCCCACATCAGTCTGATAGCAACTGCTTAACAAAGGAAGACTTCTGCTTACTTAAAGTCTTTATGGAAGTTACTGGTTTTTGTCTAAATAACATATTGCTTCCTCTCTATTGCTCAGGGTTTTACTCAGCAGTTTACACAACATGGAGGATTTTATTGCTCTTGTGCTAAAAACATACTTCCCCTTATTGCTGAAGTCTCACTGTTAAGAGAAATGGTTAAGGAAAAAAAAATACAAAGAAATCCTCCCCCCAGCTTTGAGAATGAATACATGAATACAGTAAATTTTGCCCATCAAGATACAACCTGTTAGTAACTTTGGGTCAAGTGTGTTAATAAATAAAAAATAACTTCAGTTCTTGAAATAACACTAAGAAGTTTTTTGCCATTGATACGAAAGATACTTCACTGTACGTAGAATGGTGTTTCTAACACCCCGATCTTAAGCACAGGTGTTGGTTGATGTGACAACAGAGTGACAGATTCCTGTGAGCTGGATTTCTGCCAGTTTCAGAGGGATCTTGGATGGGCACTGGCACCTCACCATACAGAGCCAGCACCTACACTGTAATTCTGAAGTGACAGCAGAGAATTGCTTAATTTTGCAGGGTCCGAAAAGCAGCTGTCTGTTAGGCATTTGTTTTGTGCAAGTGAGGTAGGCAGCTTTTTACTCCCAAGAGCTCATTCACAGGTGTGTTATGCAACCTCTGTGCAGCACTGCAAGCCAGGTTAAAGTTTGGTCTGACACAGGCAAACCTATGTGATTGACTTCCAGAAGGCTTTTCTGGCCTGTGCTGCACAGTCTCAATTTAAGAATGTATTTCTGGAAGAGACAACATCCTTGCTGGTGGTCTCAGCAGTAGCTTGGGAGGCATATGGGAGGCATAATCATATGGTGAAAAGTAACCATGTGCTACTCCTTAAATGAGGGCAAATCACATCCCTATGAGCTAGCTTTGTGGGACTTCTATAATTAATCCTTCTTTCCTCCATTTGACTCATGCTGCTCCTCAGGGGAGGAGCTTCCAATTACAAATATCTCTGCTCTGGCACAAGGAAAAGGTCGGCTCCCTCAGCGCTCTGGAAAGCCTCTATGGATTTGAGCAGCCTGTGGAGTGAGGAAGATGACAAGGACACTAGGTGAACCAGCATGAGAAAAGTGGATGACATTATCTCCCTCTGTGATGGGGTTTCTTTTCCTGGCTTTCCTACCACCCATATATTGTGGAAAGAAAAATACTGTTGCCTGTGAGTTTATACAAAGGATGAGAACAGGTCTGCATAAGCAAAACAACAGTTGCCCTCAAGACCGAATTTTGGCCACAGTTGTAGCTGCTCATCTTCATTGCACTTCCTAGTGATTAGATACAGAAGAACAACTGGGGTGGGGGGAAAGGATATGGGGAGCTAAACTGTGCATGACTAACTTATTTTTTGCCTTTAAAAGTACCACTATACATTATTCAGCTTCTCTATATTATTCAGCTTCTCTATATTATTCAGCTCATGACTTTTTTACTGCCACTTGTTTCCAACACTTTGCATACTTGCAAAACTGCTTGCATACATAGCATGGATATTTATGAAGTGGCTGTTTCTTATACAAAAATTTGTGCCAAAAAGCAATTACTAGAATTTCACTAGCAGTCAGAAGTAGATAAAGAACATCAATATCCTACACTGAACAGGGGTCACATCCTAACTGTGCTGAGCATCTGTAAATCGCGGTGAAGCCAAGGGAGCTGCAAGTTCACAGCTCTACTGGACCATGCCATGCAATTATTAAACTAATCAGATTACAAAGTAAGAACCAAGTATCATGAAGGTTGAACCAAGTAAATAATGGAATTTGAGCCCAGCATTGCAATTAAAATTAATTATTGCTCATAAAAACCTCTACAGAGCCTTGTTTACAGACAACTCATTCACATTTGAGATTCAGCGTTGTGTATAGCATACGGTTCTTAACGTCACAGAAACTTTGCCACAAAAAGCTACAGTCATCCAAATGTCCATGTGAAAAGGACAGATTTCATTTGGAAAAATCCAGACCAGCAACACAGTTGTTTCTACTATCTATACTATACAGGTATATTTTTTCATTGAACTGTAAATATTGCTATTTTTACACTTGAGTTTGATGGTTTTATTTAAACTGTAATGGAAGATACTGAAGCAACAATACAGTATGCTGACTTTGACATTTGAAAGAATATAACCTCCTACTGATGGCAGGGTATTAACACATTGAGCTCCCATCAGCACTAGTGGAAATGGTACCATGAACTCCCATGCACTGACTGACATTAGGGTACACTTGGAGTTTCACAAAAACATTGTCAGGAAAATTTTCTCTCTGACAATCAAGTTTTCAAATCAGAAAATAAAATACTATTTCTAGTGCATTCTAATGTGGCTTCAGTAAAAAGGTTAGAAGTGGTTTGAAATTTAACCATTCATGAGAGGAAGTTCTTCTTTTTAGACCAGAACTATCATCACAATTAAATGAACTGACATATGTACAGTGTGAAGAATTACAATCTGTAATGGATGAAACTGACAGAAAAGGAGAAAATAGTTTCGCGCTGCAGTTCTGGTTGCATACAGTTAAACCAGATATGCGCTGAGAATTTATAAATGCCAGTATTTAAAATTACATAGAAGAATAATGAAAACAAGTACCAATAGTTTTGACTTGATAACAAACTTAACAGGAACCATTTAGGGTACATGCTAAATACACACTGCGAGAATTCATGGGTTGTTTCATTAGGTATTTTCTTATTTGCTTCTAAAAATACAAACTTATCTGAAGAGAGACCATATTGTTTCATTAATTTAGAAGATCCCCCCTGAATTCCTTTTAAAATTAATAGTGTGAGCTCTAATGTCCCCTACCTAAGTGAAAACATAAGACTGACTTTTGAAAGGGAAAGCAAAGCATAGCTTCAGTTTTAACATTCAGCAGAACTCAGGAAATAACAGGTAACCCTTTAAAATAATTACCAAACTAATTCATGCAAAGATGTAAAAGAAAAAGCTATACAGTTTGTTCCTCAGAGCAAATTTGTTGCACTGAGATTATCACAATAAATATCATATGAATCAGTACAATTGGCCATTATTTTGAAGAGTATTCTGATGATACACAAATGTGGTATCAGGACTTGGGGTTTCTTTTTTTTTCTCCCGTTTTAAAAAGAATTAGAGACGAAAAAATACCCTGACAATAGGCTGCAACATGTAGTATGACTAAACCCAATCACACAAAAATTTCAAAAGAGGTATGCTGTTTCAATCTACCTTTAATTAACAAACTGAACATAAAATCATGGCAAACATGACAAAGTCTGGGTAAGACAACAAAAAGACCCTGAGCAACATTATAAATCTGTGAGAACACTTATGATTTTGATTTTGGAAATCTTCCTTAAACCATTCGATTCATTTTGGTCACTGGGGTTTTCTGTTTATAAAAAGGTCAGTGCATCCTGTGGTTTTGATATGAACCCATCACACACCATTTAATGAATACACCTAAACCAAGAACAGCATCACGAGAATGCCTGGAAAGTAACACGTTAAGGAGCGTCCTCCTAGCTGCCAATCAGACATCACTGGGTGATCTTGCTCTCTGAGACAGGTTAGAAGGAATACAGCCACAACAGACGAGCCAAAGTGCTTTCTGTATCTCCTGGTTTCTAAAAGCATATATTACAGGATTAATGATGGAATTGTAGGTAGCTGGCAGGAGGGTGGCATAGGTGTATATAGAAGAGTAGGTGTAATCTGCTATTAAAGAATAGACTGTAAAAGGCATCCAGCAAGCAGCAAAAGTCCCCAAAATAATGGCCAAAGTAGACACTCCTTTTCGGGTGGTCACATAGTGGGAAGTGGCCAGGAAATGGTGTTGCAAGGCAATCTGATGGGCATGGCGCATCACGATTTTACAGATCTGAATGTAGAGCTGCAGCATGAGGGCAAACATAAGCAAGAAAGAGACCGAAAGAACAGCTGCATTATTTTTAGTGAGTGGTCTGATAACACTGCAGGTGGATTCATCTCTGAGGCAGTTCCAGCCCATTACAGGCAGCAGTCCAACACAGATAGATGCTCCCCATAGCAATATAAGCATGACATAGGTAAAAGTGACAGTCCTCTCTGAATTGTAAGTCAAAGCGTAATACAGCGAGAGGTAACGGTCAACAGTAATAGCCAGCAAGCTGCCGACAGATGCTGAGAAAGAGGCAACAATCAGTCCAATCGTAACCAGTTTCGTAGCTTCTGATTGCAGAAGGTATGCAAAAACGAAATTGATGATCAGTCCAATGCCTGCTAAGAGATCTGCCAGCGCCAGGCTGCCTATCAGGAGGAACATGGGGGCACGAAGACTGGGGTTATGGAAAATGATAAGAACCACAACGGCGTTTTCGCAGGAGATAAGGGTCCCTGAAGTACACAAGACAATGTCCCAGGGGTTTACCAAAAGCTCTGGCTCTGGGTCTACGACAGGAACCAGGGAGGAGCCTGTGGCTGAGGCATTCTCGGTAGAGCTGGCTTCTACATGATCCTGAGGCAGCCAGCTCAAATTAACCTTCAGATCTTCATTCATTTTAACCCCTGTCTTCTCCAACAGAAAGACACGTTTTTTAATGTTCAGACACAGCACTGGATACAGCACCCCCAGAGCATGCAATGCCCTATACGGCACCACCAGCCTAAATGTGCAGGCAGGCACTTGTTACATAAACGTGACAATAGAAAACAAACAAACAAACAAAACAGAGAGGGATATTTTAAACGCCCCGAGTTTATCCGCTAAAGGACTCACACACGGAGGCTGAGTGCTCCTAATGGCAATTCCCTTCACCTGCATAGACAGAAGGCACAGGCATAGGAAGGAGCCCATAGAACAGCAAACCCCCGCCCAAGTGCTGCAATTTGGGGTGGGGATCGGCTGCGGGGCGCTGTAAACCCCGCTATTCAGCAGCCACCATTTCAAAGTGGGGTTATTTCAGTCACGGAGGGAGCGGTCACGGTGAGGGGGGGATCCATCCTTCACCGACCCTCTGTGAGGAAACCCCGCCCGGGCTGACGAGGGAGGGAGAACTTATAAACTCTACGCGAAAACCACACACACACCACCACATACCCCACCACACACCCCCCGGCGGCGGTCACCTGGGCTTTCCCCCGGCGGGTCGGAGGAAGGAATGAAGGAGGAGGAAGAGGAGGAGGAGTAGGAAGAAGAAGAAGAAGGAGGAGGAGGAGGAGGCACAACAACAACAACAGAGGGTCGCCGCGGTCCCTTC
>JANHGB010041355.1:0-13409 GCA_026283785.1 Coracopsis vasa
AGCTTCTGCCTAAGAGCTCATCTCAGTCTCCCCTCTGGCAGGTTAAAGCCATTCCCCTTGTCCTGTCCAAAGCCCCTCTCCAGGTTTCTTGTAGCCTCCCTGGATATTCCTGACCCCTTGATCACTGGAAAACCCAAGCGATGTTCTCTCTGCTGCCTTACAGCAGGTCTGCAACCATGAAACCCCAACGTTCTCCCTTTAACAAGGTCCCTCTAAGCCCACCCCAGCAGCTGGCGAGGAAGCACCCGCGTGTTTAAAAGCCGCTTTGCTTGCTAAATGCCATCAAAGCTCTGTTAGCAGACAGCATCAGGTGGCGAAAGAACTAAGGGTTAGACAAAGTTTGGGCTGGTATTTTCAAAGTCAGCTCCGAGACAGATGTCCTCTGCTTATTAAAATTAATGGGAACTGAGCAGCCCAACCTCCCAGGTGACTTTGAAATCTCATCTTCGCTTCCCATTTGCTGCCCAGTGCTTCCATCGCCGCCTCCCTCTTCCCACCCCAGGGTGCTGAGGGAAGCAGGGTCACAAAACACAACATTTGCACTGGAATAAATGAATATTTTGAGGTATTTTTAACTAAATCTCACGCTCGTCTCCCTCGCTCCTGTCATTTACATACACAGAGCTAATTGCACATCAGCAAACAAAGAAGGGGAGGAGAGAGGAGAGCTCAGATCTCATGTAATTAGGGGGTACGCAGGTAGGATTGGGCACCCATCTCCAGGGCAGCCTCTTCTGCAAGGCATCCACGGAAGTAATAACTCTGCTAAGGGCATTCATCCTCTGCCTGAAAGCAAATCACACTCTCCAGCCCTGACAGCCCCAGCCCTGGGGAATCACAGCAACTGAAAGCCCAGGAAATGTGCACAGATTACAGCCAAGAGTGAGTTAGATCCCCACCATCCAGACCAGCTAATATACTGCTAATAAATGCACTAGGCAGGAGGGAGTTCTGACACAGCTCTTCATAACCAGGAGGTAAATGCATTGAGAAGAAGGAGAGCAAACAAAATGATGCACTTCTGCTGCACCACATGCCCCAGAGGCATTCAAATATACTCCACCTTGGCTAAGCTGTGCTGCTCAGTGCTTCACATACAGCTGTGGGGTGACACCAGGCTGCCCCATGTCACCTAAGCTGTGATAGGTACCTGCATGATTGAGGCAAGCTCTCTAGGATGCTCTGCCCAAAGATCCCTACCACATGGAACCCATCAAGCACCCCACTGCAAACAGAAGTGTATTAAATGCACCTAGCAGGCTGCAGACCTTCACATCTGGAGCAGGAGAAGCAGATCTCTTTGGGTCACCTATCCAAAACCACCTCCCTCTCCATCCCCATCCATCAGGGCTACTGGAGGATGCTGAGGCTCACACACCTTCCTTCTCCCCAACCCTCCCCTTCTCACAGGGCAATGTTAAGCTACCCGGAGACTGGCAAGCGTAGCTCAATGATGATCTATTCCTGTCCAGGCTTAGCAAAGAGATGTGAAGTTCCCAGCAGAGCTGAGAGCAGGAGTAAAGCTCTCCCATCCATTAACCATGGCCATACTGCTGCTGGCTTGGATTTGAAAGCAGCACATGCCATCCCTGGTAGTGTTTAAGGACAGGTTGGAAGGGGCTTGGAGCAACCTGCTCTAGTGGAAGGTGTCCCTGCCCATGGCAGGGGGTTGGAGCTGGATCATAGAATAGATGAGCTTTAGGATCCCTTCCAGCCCTAATAACTCCATGATTCTATGATGGCCTCAAAACCAGCTCTCCACAGAGGTTTGTTCCCTCTGCACCCTCTCACCCATTAACACACTTCTCCCAACCCAGAGTCAAGACATCCTGGGCTATCACCATCCCCAGGCCTCCAAGAAACAGAAGGTGATGATTTCCTCCCTTTCCCTTCCCAACCATCCCAAGATTGCAGCAAGGAGGAGAGCATGAATCACACAGCAGAGACAGAGAGCCCAGGTCTGGAGAGGAGGAGGAGGAGGAGGAGGAGGTGGGGGAGCAAATCCAGTTGTCACCTGCAGAAGAAACATCCTTGTGGGACTAAATTGCATTGGGTCTAATAAACTAGCATCTCAAAACGAGTGCTCCAATTGAGTTTGGATGTAAACACTAATATTTTCTCCCTTCTGCTATTCTCTTCCAGGGAGATCTCATGTATATTTTACTACGTGTCCTACCTACTATTGCTCTCATACATCAAAGGCTTCGAGGACAAGGAGCCTGATTTTGAAAACATTATTCTTTTAAAGATTTATTTGCTCATCTTGACCACCTCCTCTGCTGAAAGGGAGAAGCTCTCCATAAATTATTTGAGGGCCCTATGTAAAACACACACGTGCACATTGTACTCAGCAAAGTCAGCAAGAAGCGAGGTCCTCCTTCTCCCACCTGCTCCCACTCATCTAAGACCCTTTCTTACCTTCTCCATGCTGGACTACTCCAGTTATCATCTCAATGTTATCCCATCGTGATCCCAAACAGCAATCTGAACTGAGAGACTGGCATCCTCAGTGATTTTCCCATGCTGTATAGGGAATGAGCGGCAGAAAAGGGCTCTCTGGTCACTTTGATGTCCCACCTCCCTGCCTTCTCCATGCTGGACTACTCCTGTTACCATCCCCATGTCGTCCCATTGTGATCCCAAACAGCAAGAAGCTGAGGGCTGGGAGTCCTAAGTGACTTTCCCATGCCATATGGGGAACGAGTGGTAGTGAAAGGCTCTCTGGCCACTTTGATGTCCCACTTCCCTGCCTTCTCCATGCTGGACTACTCCTGTTACCATCCCCATGTCATCCCATTGTGATCCCAAACAGCAAGAAGCTGAGGGATGGGTGTCCTAAGTGACTTTCCCATGCCATATGAGGAATGAGTGGCAGAAAAGGGCTCTCTGGCCACTTTGATGTCCCACTTCCCTGCCTTCTCCATGCTGGATTACTCCTGTTACCATCTCCATGTCATCCCATCATGATCCCAAACAGCAAGAAGCTGAGGGATGGGTGTCCTAAGTGACTTTCCCATGCCATATGAGGAATGGGTGGCAGAGAAGGGCTCTCTGGCCACCTTGATGCCTCAGGTAAACCTAATCCTGGGGCTCAGTCTAAGCACAGGTAGGGCTCCAAGCCCTCTAAACCCCACTCAGAGCTCTGCACGACAGCAGAACGCATCGGAGCCTGTACACCCACCCTGAAGAGTGTCAGCTCTAACCAGCCTAGACAGACATATGTCAGGAGAGATGAAGTATTCATACCCTCATTTTGTAGGCACAGAGCCTGACTCGCACAGGGTCACAGAGAGCAGCAGCAAGGAACATTAAAAGCTTTCACAAGGCTGAATAACACCCATTCCTTTCAAGAAGAGCACCTGCAGAATGAAGCTCAGGATCCCAGATGCTGAGAGGCCCTCACAGGAACCTCCATTTCTCTAATATTGAATAAAAGCAAGCTAATTTGGGCATGCAAGAGCTACTGCACCAGAGGGATTCCTTGCTTGAGGGCACTGCCAACACAAGAGGAGTAACAACATTAAGGAAGCAACTAAGAACCTGCTGCAGACACTTGCTGAGCACTGAGTCACGAGAGGAGGTTTCACCCCTCCTGCTGCCACCCCATGAAGTCAAGAAATCACTGTCTCCAAGCCCCCCCAAAAGGTTGTATAAGGAGTCCTTGGGCTGTGCCTCGGAGGATGGAGGTGCCCTTCATCTTCAGCTTCTGACCTGAAAATGGGAGCAAACACCTTCTGCCTTGTCCACCCTGACCTTATGGCTTGGAGAGCCGGTACAACAGGAGTAAGGCATCATTTAGGGTCTCCAGACCCTGCAGTAGTGAAGGGAGCTGAGAGCTACAGCCTAAACAGCCGATATTCCTCTTTCCTGCATCCCTTGGGTCAAGCTTAATGCATCCCCAGGGAGCACTGTCCCCCTTGGATGGGATGGGGGAAACTACAGCAGCACTAGGAAGGGAAACCAATGATAACCTAAAGGCTTCTCTGTCTATCGCAGAGTTCTATCAGCACCGTGTGGCAGAGCTCTAGCATTGCACATTGCTCCCAGCCCTTCACCATCCCATAGTCCCGTGCTCCCTGGGCATCTCACCACGGTACACACTTTGGTCCCTGCTTAGGGCTTAGCAACACTCGGCATCCCCAGCACAAGATGCCAGAATGCACAGGGATGCATGAGGATACCCAAGGATGCCCAAGGATGCATGAGGCTGCACAAAGATGCACAAGGATGCATCCAAGGATGCCCGGCTGCCTGCAAGGCAGAGGTATGAAGCTGAGACATGGCAGAGGGGCCACACAAGCAAATTAGGGGCTGGGAATAACACACTTAAGGCTACTCTCTGTCTATCCATGTTCTGGCTCTGTACCCCTTGGCTCCTCAGTGACTCATGGATATCTTGAGGCTGGAAGAGCTGGTTCTGACAACTTTAGGAGAGCCTTAGCAAACAATGCAAGCAGGGACTCAGAGCAAGCACTGGGTACGTAGTGTTCATCCCTCTGCATGCCTGGGAGAGCATGGGGAGGAAGAGGAGCATTTCTTAGTCCCTTTCAAAAGCCTCTCCCTCTCTGCTCAGCTCAGCTGGTTTCTCACAGTGCAGGAGCCAGAATGCAAATGGAAGCAAAGTAAAGATGTTCAAAGGCTTCGAACCCCTCTGTGTTTGATTTGGGAAAGCCTGGAGGCTCCTCTGCTTCTGCATCCACTCCCACAAGGTCTCAACCCGGAGCACCTTGGGCCATTTTAATGGGGGTGCACGCCATGGGGCAAACCTAGGGAAGGAAATGCTTTGGGATTTGGAGCAATGCCCTGAACAAACCCCTGCTCCTCTAGCAAGGTTTCCTAGGGAAAACGATGAAGCTGGGAAACCAAGTCCCACAAAACTCTGAAGTGATACAAATGGATGCTTTTCTTTCAGCATCACTCCTCCATTGCTCAAAGCCCAACACCAGCAAGGAGCAGGACCTTTCCATTCACCCCAAACAGAGCCAGTTGCTCACCCCTGGTTACCTACAGCTCAATGTGGGATGAGATTGCTTTCCCTTCCCTGTCAGATGGCCTCAAATCAGGATTTGCTATGCACAGGCTCATGGTTGCAGAAAGCAACCTGCACTTAGGTTGTTGCTACATGGGACAGTGAGTAACAGAAGGGTATTTCTGGCTCAGAAGCAGCGCAGTGGTAGCTGGAACGTCAAGCACAGCTGACTTGCATGATTTTCCATTGATTAAGATGACAAAGTTGGGCCAAAATCTTCCAGAGACAGATTACAGAGGGCTGATGCCATCTAATCTAAGCCTCAGTTCACTAGCTTCAGGCCTAAATCCCGCCTCAGTCTGGAAATGATCCGTTCTTCCTCTGTTATCTCAACCAATGCAGGGAATAAGCAGTGATGTAAAACCACACACTGGAGGAATTAATGAATAAAAACCCACCAGATGCTCTCCTCACTTCAGAGCTGCTCCTGGGAACAAAACAGACCATGGAGGGGAGATGCTGGTCCAGAGGAAGATGATGCTGCCTTGTCCTGTGGAGCACAATCACCTCCTGGCCCACCCCATGCAACTGGCTAAGCTAAGTCAGGGTCAGCCCTCCACTTGGCCAGCACAAAGCTCTTTGAAACAAGAGTCCCAAACTTCCATTACCCAAAGCAGTGTGAGAGCTGGAGCAAGGAAGAGCTGCAGGGATGCAAAGCATCCCAATGCCCTCCAAGCATGGGAGCAGTGCTGAGGGGAGCTGGTTTAGCTGAGGGTCTCCCCCCTGTATCACCAGTAAATACACCTGCAGTGAATATGGGAGGTTGTAAATGATTTGTGTTGATATTCGGACTGGGGGGGATGCTGAGGGGAGCAAGAAATAAAGTCCATTATAGCACAGAGTCATTTTGGATATTACTGCCAGCATCTGAATTACAAATCTACCTCTCATTACTGGTATGTTAACCGGGAAAGGCAGCTTCTCAACAACATGCAAGGCAGGGCTCATTAGCATGAATTTGCATAATAATTAGCTCTGCAGCAAGCAAAGGTTCTAACGCCTTTCAAAAAGCCAACTTTCAATGTCAATAGCCAGCCCCCATTCGCCTCCCACCCTTGGGCAGCAAAACTTGGCTGCAGGCGATGCCATCTCCCTCATGTTGTCACTCATGCTGGGGACCATGGAGGTCTTACATCATCCCTTGCACAGGTTTTAGGTTGCAGGAGAGGCCCTGGGGAGGGCCTTGGACAAGGAAACTTCATTGCATGGGGAGTTGCTCAATTCCATGGGGAGTTTCTTGCCCTGGCGCATTAGTAGAGTTGGCCACAAATCATCCCAAAGTGCCCATTCAAAGCACTGTGGTACCCAAAGCCGCTCTTCACTCTTCATCCCCCCCAGTAATGCTAAATCTGCCTCCTCAGCACCCCCAACTAAACCTTTAGACAACATGATGCACATAAAACAATCTAAAGAAGACACAGGAGAAGGGTATTTGCTACCAAACACCACCACGATGAGATAAAAAGGGTGATAAGAGAGGGAATGGTGTTTATTCTCCATCTATGTGATACTGGACCATTTCCACCTCTCCAGCCTGGCGTTTTCCTTGTGCCAATAACAGACTCTTCACTAGAATGGGAAACTAAAGGCAAAACCATGAGGCTATTTCAGTCTTTCTTTTGCTGAAACTACAAGTTTCATCTCCCAGGGCTCTATCTCAAAATATATATATATATGTATATGGATATATTTGTGGAGCAATTCAAATGCCAAGATCTCAATCCGAAACAGGCAAACTAACCCCACACTGGTGGGAAGGAGGTTGTAGCATTTTGTTTCTCTGCATGTTTTCTGTGATTGGGTTTTCCACACCTTTTCAGCCTGGAAAAACCATTCCCTTGTGCCAACGGCAGCTTCCCTGACCTTGCATGCTCCAACCCTTTTGTTCCAACAACTTCTGGGAGCAGCCCAGATGCACCCCTGCGTTAAAGAAGATGCTGAAGAGGATTTCTGCAGGGAGCATCTTAGCGTGGAGCGTTAACTGCTCTGTGTGTACCTACTCCAGCCCTTTGCTTCCTCATAGGAGAGCACAGGAAGCTCCTACCTAACCCCTTGGCATGTCCCACAGGGCTCCCATAGATGGGCTGCAAGGTTTCCCAGCAGAAACCCCTTGAAGTTCACTCTCACACAACCCAGAGCTGCTTTACAGAGCTGGTTTAAACGTGCCTCAGTTTCCCCTCAAAGCATCCTATTCTCAAACAGGTACCGAGCTGATTGCTTCCAGACAGCAGCATCTCAGTGTCAGCTTGAACTCAGCTGCTTCCAACACAGTAACAACCTCCATCAGCTTTAAGAAGAGAAGCATCACGTAGCTAAAGCTCACACCTGCCATCTCCAGGCCTTCAGCTGCAAGTCCTGCTCTTTGCAACTGCAATACATCCAACTCCTGGCTACTCACTCGCTGCTCCTCTCAGCATCTCACAGCACAAGGAATCTTCCTTTTAAGCTGGTAGAAACAAGCTGCTTTGGACCTTGTGTTGGACCCAGTCCTGGTTCCATCACAACCCCTTTTAACCCACCATTTCCCAGTGTCAGGCATCACGTTCTAGAGGATAAAACTCCCTCAGGGGATGTGGTACCTCCTTTAGTGTCCTACATACCCTTGAAAACCACAGCTCCAGAGGAACAGGCCTCCTAATTCTATTATATGTAGTTATTATTTCAGACAGGTATAAAATAGGCTGGTGTAAAAGGAGTCTGAGCAACAGCAAATAAATCTGCATCTACCACAGTGTCTGCAAGCGACTGTAAATGAGGTGTTTGGGGGGGTTGTTTCATTAAAGGGCATTTTCTCCTTAGAAAGTCCAGAAATATCCTTTCAATGGCTAATTCTTATATTGTTTTAGTGGTTCTTTCCCCCCTGTTCCTTCCCTGCTTTGGATTTATCCTACGAACTTCCTTAAAATTCATATTTGGTTGATATAATGCACCTGAATAACACACAGATCAATTCATGGAAGTATAAAATAAGGAATTCTTTGATTGTGCTTTTGAGTAGAACCATGATTTTCACTTAGCCTTTTGGTTTCTCTTCTGCTGTAGAGCAGAGCAACTAAAGGACCTCTTCATGTCCTAAACCAGACCCTCCCCAGGGAATAAGATGCATTTCCAAACCATTCAGCATCATCTCAGTTAGCAGAAGGCTCCAGAAACCCATGCTCTGGAAAAACAGGAGAGGAGAAAAAGGGGGAAAATGTGGTCCAGATCCTGAGGGGACAGAAGGAGGCAATTGGGAAGGATCGGTGCTGGGGACTGCCAACATTCCCCGGGGTTTCCCAGGAGGAGGGATGTGCCCAGGATGTGCTGGCTGCGGACAGACACGAGATGGTGCTGCTTCCCCAGGCACGGCGGGGATGCGGGCAGGGATGCAGGCAAGCAGGGATGATACTAGGCAGGGATGCTGCCGGGCAGGGATGCAGGCAGAAATGCAGGCGGCCAGGGATGATGCAGGGCAGGGATGCTCCAAGATCACCCTCCTTTGCAGTCCCTCATCGTCTTGCACTGTATAAAGCAATGGGCAGATGTGGGAAAGGCAGAGGGCTGGGAAGGGGTGGCAGGAGCTGGTACAAATGCAGCTCCTGGTTTTCAGCTCTTTTCAAGTCTTATCATAGAAACAGAGATGGGTAAATAACACTATTCCAAAGCCCTCTCCACCTCAAGATGAGTTGAAGAAGGAAGTACTGAGGTTCAGAGGAGAAGCCAACCAACTGCTTTAAAGCTGAACAAGTGAAAGCACCTAAACACTGATATTTGCAAATCAGACATCTCTTCCCAATTGGGCTTTTAAAGCAAAGCTGGAAAAGCTTTTCCTAATTTTTTGGGGATGAGATTCTATTAAAAAGAACCTTTTCCATTCCTGCTTTTTCCAAAAGGAAAATCATGGAGCTGAGGATCTGGTGCCCATTTGTGCCACCCTACAATAATAATAAACCCAGGTGGGAACACGGGGGAAAAAGATGGAATAAGCATTTGGAAGCTGGTTCTGCAATGAATTTAAAAGGAGTTATCAGCTGCTGCTGGGTAAATCAGCTTGGCTGAGATAAGAACCAGAACAAATATTTGTTCCAAATTTACACTGACCTAAACCCCAACGCTTGAGGGTTGAATCATTTTGGTGAACTGTGTATTTATGTCAACTCATTTCCTGGGCTCCTTGCATGGCTTGAAAGAGATTTCGCTCACAAGGATAAATCCTGGCTGCTTATACACTGTTGTCAAAAGGATGGGATGGAAACACAGATAGAAACACTGATAGGTGGCAATAAAAATGATCTTTATAGTGTTACAGGCAATGCTGTTTCATGAGGGCAAAATTAGAGCAAGATTTCTCCATCTGATTTTCAACCCAGTTGCTTTTGAGGGGCTCATCCAGCTAAAAAGGGCCCCAGGTTGCCATAAGGCTCTTCAGGACTGCTCCTATGCAGGTCCCTGCTCAGACAAGCACCCCAAATAACCCCCATTTCCCAGGAATCTCAGCTCAACTCCTCAATATTGAGTCACACAGGAAGTGTGGCTGAGTTTTGTATCACACAGGTTCAATTGGAGATGCTTAAAGGCATTCCTCAGCTTTCCTAGCTTGCTTGCCCTTCCTAAAGAGAGAATCAGACTTGCCACTACATCTGGCTAAGCAGGGTTCACATCTGTAGCTGCAGCTGCAGACTGGGCTATGCTTGGGTATCTAACCAAGGTTGGAAGCTGCATCCTCCATCCCCACATCAACCATCATTCCCCAGGACTGCCTGGAAGGATCCAACTGCTGATGCAGTCCTTGCCATTGCAGACACTGATTTGCCAGCTGTACCTGACATAAGGCACAGAAACATCCATCCCTCTGCTCCCATCCTACTTTGGGTTGCAGTTTTCCCTTTGCAGTTCATGTGGGAGAGCCTTTTCCACCAGGACATTTTACATGCTCTATCTACCATTCCATCCTTACAGGCACGACAGGAACAAGCAGAAGCCAAGTTTATAGAGCTAGTGGTGTAATGTCATTCAGCATTTCCCATTCCTTCCTTATGCTGGACAACAGCCTGATGGCAACCTCAGCTCAAGCAAACACCCATTTACTTTGCTGAGATTTCTGGTCCAGACTGTGGGACAGGAGAACAAGGGGAAAACGTGGGATTGGGATCCATGAGGAGCATGTTTAATTCCCATCTCCAACGTGATCTCCTCAGGGTAACCCTGGGCAAGTCACCTTCATCCCTCTGCAACCGGGGATGGGATGGATGGGGAGAAACATCTCCCTTTGGCTATTTTTCCTTATTCTCCACTCTCTTGGAAGCAGAAACCACCCCTTATCACTTACTCATGGACAATCCAGGTCTCTTAAGCAATTCCAGAAGCTACCAGCACACACTACAACACAAGGAGCTGCAATTCCTTGACATTTTCAATCCACCTTTAGATTTCAGGGAGGAACTAACAGCATCCCTTTGATACCAGAAGGTCTTGCTAAAGAGAAGGCAGTTGAGGAAGAGGGGATGAGTTACAAGGGGCACAAAGCAACAATCAGTGCCTGCGCTTGCACGTGCATAAATACATGTATATACACACATATGGACTTGGGATGAGCAGGACAAGGATAAAACACAGACATAGGGAGAGAGAAAAAGCAACCCCACCACAGTTTAACAAGGGGTAAATGGGTTTTACTCCACCAAAGAAACTCCTTTTGCAGCCAACTGTTTGATTTCCCCCCCCTTCCTTCTAGTTTTAATTCTCTTTAAGTCACCATTGTGGGGAGCCGCCTTCCTTTGCCAGCTTGCAGATGTTGCCGTGTTCCAAGGAATCCCATTTTGTCACAAGCAATGACTTTCCCTGCTCTTTATTACCTCCAAGCCACAAGCAAGCAGCAGGCAGGCAGCAGGCAGGCAGCAGAACCCAAGCCTCCCCCAAAGGGAAGCTGAAGAATGTCACCTCCACCTGGGTAATTCTTAATTTCCTTGCTTTTTCCCCTCTGCTGTTAAATTACCTCCAGCTTATTTGTCTGGCTAAAGGTTAATGAAACATTAATGATGTTAATGAGCCTTTCATGCTGCAAGTTTTTTGCAAGAAAGAGATAGAATAGCTGGTTTCCTTCCCTTTTAATCTTTGCCATCATTTGGGAGTTGCAGGGCCAAAGCAATTAGCGGTTCATGCGGCTTTGTCTCCCCTCCCAGTCACAGCCCAGTGGGGCAAAGAGAAGAAACCCATTAAACCCCCTTCACATGGCCATAGGTGAGGAGCTCACGGGCTGATGCAACCATGCTGTGGTAACCAGAAGGAGAAACGCTACCAGAAGGAGGGGAACAGGGGGAATTACAATCTGGAGCTGTCTGGAATGGTGAAATGTTGCCATAAGCCATTAGGAAAGATGGGTTTTACAAGGATAGGGGAGGATTAAGGAGGGTTCTAGCAGCCAGAGACACCTTCCCCTATGAAACCGCTCAGAGAACCCCAACCCAGTATGGTTTTCATGCTGGTGAGTTCTGGTTTGGGGTTCATGTCATCCCTCTGGACTCCAGCTAACCAAGTCATCCCTTCCTCCCCAGTAATTCCATCTAAATACCAACAGTGGAGGGAAAAATAGACCCAACAGGAGCAAAGTCCACAAGACTCAGGGAAAAGGCTTAGGAAACCACTTTGCGCATCCCCACGCCGCTGCCTCAGGCACCAGCAAGGATTTAGCATTCCCCAATCCCCTCAACACGGCAAAAACCCCCAACACCACCAGTATCAGCCCATTTTACTGCTGCCTCATCCCACACTGAGCACAGAGGACACGAAGCTGGGTCCCCTTCACCATGGCCACTGGCGGAACGGCAAGGAGGTGATGCTGCCTCTGCTTTCCTTGACGGATGCGCCAGTGCCAAAGGGCGCACAACTAAATAACGAGCTGGCACTTAGAAGGAGTGCGGGCTCTGGCTTGTGCTTCCATTAGAGGGTATCTATCTGCATTTAAAGCTGTGGAGCTCTGATAAGGGAAAAGGGAGGAAGCTAGAGAGACCTCAAAAAATTGCCTGGACGAACTCTGAGATAAGACTTTTCAGACAGACAAAAAAGCCTGTCCTGATTTATAGAGCATCGCCCGTCCTTGACAGTACCTCTGGAGCTCCCGATCGTGGCTGTAAAAGAGCAAGTTCCATCCAAAATGCTATGTTCTGCCCCCCAAAGTACTTATCCAGACAACCTGTCAACCTACCACAGCTAGATCCTCTCTTGACACGGACAAGGCAGCAACACAATCGGATGCCTTTCATTTGCAGCCTCCCTTCTCCCCTGTTCTTCCTAATCACAGACGCTTTGTCCGCTCGATACTAAAGATCCCGGGTGCCTCAGTTTCCAGGTTTTTGTTCTCCTGCCTTTCAGCTGGCATGTTTATTTATGACTGCTACAAAGGCAAGATGCCATTAGGCTGGAATGATGCTCCCTTGACATTGAGATCAGAATCGGCGCTGACGCCACGCAGCAGCTCATCTTTCTGTTTGCCTACTTGTCTTAATTCCCTTTATTATTACTATTACGAGTATTATTATTCCCGTTGTAAGGGCTGCCAGGGAGGGAGTGACAGAGCACGGGACATGAAGCAGCTCCAATTGAGGCCACAGATGGTATGGGCTGGCTCAGCTAATTCTGACCCTCTTTCAGGGCAGCTCTTGGCACACACGCTCTTAACAAACCCATTAAGAGAATAAGACCCCAGCTTGACAAGGGCACAGGCCTGGATTTATTCCTGCTCCTCATACAGTGGCAGGAGCTTCCACAGCAGAGATAGAACCTGGGGGAACACTGATTTGTGTGGGCCAAGGTGGTGCCCACTGAGGGCTTTGCTGAGGTGTAGCCTTGGAGTTAACATCTTAAACCCAGCAAAACCCACACGGATGCTGTGCTGAGCCTTTGCTGATGGGTTCAGGTCTTTCTGCTTACAAAGCCTCATCTATCACCCAAAAAGAAGAGCAGCCACTCATTGTGGTGTTGTTAGGGTGACAACCATGTGATGGTGACTTTAACATGCTCTCCAGAGCCCCTACAACCCCAGCAAGCCCTGTTCTTCCTCCTGGAACTCCTCACAGACTTAATGCATGAGCACAGGACACTGCACGGCTTTCCAAAGGCACACAAACCCCCCATGAGAAGGGGAGGGGGGAATCCTTGCTGCAAAGGAGACAGCTCACCTCTTCACTTCCCAGCCCTCATCCATGCTGGAAGATGAGCCCTGGGACAACGGGACACATTCCCTTTCCAGCACCACACCTCCGCCACAAAGGATGATGTGAAATCATGGAAGCACAGAATGGTTTGGGTTGGAAAGGACCTTGAGATCATCCAGCTCCAACCCCTGCCATGGGCAGGGACACCTTCCACTAGAGCAGGTTGCTCCAAGCCCCTGTGTCCAACC
>JANHGB010041357.1:367-10823 GCA_026283785.1 Coracopsis vasa
ACAAAGCCTTGGGTGACATGGTTTAGTGTGAGGTGTCCCTGCCCATGGCAGGGGGATGGAACTGAATGATCTTAAAGTCCTTTCCAACCCTAACTATTCTATGATTCTATTTTGGGTGTTTTCTCCAGCTGTTTAAGTTAGAATAATCTTTCTTCCTTTCTTATAGAACAAAGAACAACGGTACAGGGCCAGGTTTATTTTTTGCACACACAGACTGGAGTCAGCACATGGCATGACCCAAGGATACCAAGGTATGTATCTGTAGGTATAAAGTCAGGGGGTTTGGTGTATGTATGGCAGTAAGCTGAATCTTTAAGAGCAAAAACCTGGGAAATGGCCTGTCTGAACTCAAAGGGAGACCTATGAGCAGAGGAATAATTTGGGGTCTTTCTAGTTACCTTTTCACCAAGGTAAGGGTTGGAAAACACAAATTATCTACTTGTGGATCATGTAAAGCAAAAGGGCAAAAGATATGTAGCCTTTTAGGATTCCCATTTGACAAAGTCTCCCTGCTACCTTCATCTGACTTTGTATTTTGGTGAAGCTACAGACTTCTGAATCTTATCTTTTTTAAATGAAAACAGTTTAGACTGCAAATAGAAGCAAAAAGTGACTATTTTCTTCAAGCCATTGTTTCTTGAGTATTGAGCTTGTAACTTTTGCTCTAGTAGTGCTCATTTATCTTTAACTGAAGCACAGATTACATGCCATCTTTAAACCTGAAGTGGTGTTGAGGGGTTTTATGCTTTAGACCAATGATGTGCAGCTAGAAAATGTAAATACTCCACATGATTAATTTAGTAAAGCCTCTTTAAACCTTAACCTGCAGCTAATCCAGGTCTTTGTGACTAAGGCCTGGCTCTCATCTGCTCTGCATTTGGGCTGTTTCACTGGACCACCTGCAAGCCAGATCCAAGAGTGAAACATGGTTGTGACTCTTGAGCTGCTGCACTGGTTGGATAATACATTAATGTGATGCAAGATATTGGAAAAATGATATAAAGTAGTGCAGGCAAAAGTGTTGATAAAACCATAGTATATGAGAGGATATGAAAAATGAAGTTGAGAGAGAAAATAGCTGATGTTAGATTAGCTGGTATCACTGGAAGAAGAAATGACAGTGCTCATTCGTTCATGTCACTCATGTCAGGCTTTTGTGCCCAAAGCCTTGTCTCTTCTCTGGGTGAGGCTGATAGGTATTGCTGCTTCTCTCTATTGCTGCTTCACTCAAGCCTTGGAGCCAGGTTTTCAGGACCAGCAATGTAAGTGGCCACAACAGTGCCTTGTGAGTCACAGTCACACCTCTTCTAGTTAAAGGTGGCTTTCATACTACCAACTTGCAGTGCAAAAACCTTGGCCTTTAGCACAGATGTAGGTTAAAACTTGGTGTAATCAGATCTCTACAGCACGTTCAGATGCACAGCTGACTGAAACAAATGATTACAACCATAATCTTCTTTAAGGAGCCTAACAAAGGCTTGTCTGTCTGCCTGTGTATGCCCTGCTGGCGTATACTCACTGTGACACTAATGAAGCCTTTGGTGTACAAAGTGTTTCTACCTTTCTAAAACCTCTCAGTTTACTCATTTATGCTGATGTTGCGTGGTTGGATTTAGGGAAGGAAACACATCAATTGATGTCTTCAGCCCTGGATAATAGATGAACCCATGCCAGCTGTCTAGAGAATACTTGGCTTAACAATAGCTTTTCTGTCTAAAAATAACCTTCAGGTTTCCTTCCTTCCTTTGCTTGCCCCTCTTAGTGTTTTCCTCTATTAGGTGGCCAGGGCTTTAAGTGTTTTCCATTTCCTTGGTGTAAATACATCCTATGCATTGAATTCAAACACTACCTGGAAGTGAGTGACTGCCTTTAGCAGCACTTAGAATGATACCCGTAATTTAGCTAGGATGAAAGGGCTGAATGTGTTGGTAAAGCCTTACTCTCAGTGATTTGCCAGTCAAATAGTTAGGATCTAACCTTGTCTAATTAAAGAGGTAGGTTTTGGTTTGTGTTTTTAGGTGATCTTAGTATTTGGCTGCCTTAGCCTCTTAACTGGGTGTCTGGAGGCAGTGCTTGGTGCAGAGGCCTTTGGTTAAGAGATGCTTTTCTGCATATGGATCACGTTAGTGTTAATGGAAACTTTCCTGTGAAGACTTTGCTATGGAAAAATCTCTCTTCCTCCTTTTACAGCCCTCAGAGGCCCTGTCATCCCCTAAGTGATGATGTTGCACATTGAAGTTACTTTTAAGCCGTATGGCTTTCTGACTTTCAAAGCCTTTCAGAGACGGAAGGTGTTTTGCTGATGTACCCTTTTATCCGTGTACCATGCAGACAGAGGGACTTGCACTGCTTAGATTGAGGCTTCTAAAAAGACAGCATTAAAATGGCTATTGTGTCCTTCCAAAGACTTTCAGAGCCTTGAATCACTGAGCACCAAATTCATTCCCCCTCCTTTCCCCTGAATGTAAATTGCTTTCATCTTAACTTGGGAAGTGCTATAACATTTTGTTTGCTTTTGTCCTTAGAGACCTTAACAGTGTGAATTGTGATGAGCTGGGACCTTTGCCTCCAGGTTGGGAAGTTAGAAGTACGGTTTCAGGAAGAATATATTTTGTAGATCATAACAACAGGACCACACAATTCACAGATCCACGACTACATCACATCATGAAGTAAGAACCTTGCCTGAGAAACAATTCCTGTCAAGTTTGGATCCTTAAACCTTTTGTCCGATTTTAACTGCGGTCTGGGAATCATGAGGGGGTGAAAAACTGCATGATAATGATACTGGGGAACAGATGCAGCCAATGCTCTAATCAGGGTCTGAGCATTGCTTCTCAGTGCTGGCTTTATCTAAGCTTTCAGGTTAGACACAAGGAAGAAGTTCTTTACTGTGAGGGTGGTGAGGCGCTGGCACAGGGTGCCCAGAGAAGTGGTGAATGCTCCATCCCTGGAAGTGTTCAAGGCCAGGTTGGACAGAACTTTGGGTGACATGGTCTAGAGTGAGGCATCCCTGCTTACGGCAGTGGGGGTGGAACTGGATGATGTTAAGGTCCTTTCCAACCCTAACTATTCTATGATTTTATGACTTAGGGCTGAAAAACTCAAAGGCAAAGTCCTTCCTGGAGAAGGAAGAAAAAAGCCTAGCAAATAGAGATACTTAGAATTGAGCATAAGGACTCTGAAGTCTGTGAAGACCAAAGATGTAACATTGGCATTCCTGGGCTGATTTGCTCTTGTGCTCTCTCCTGAGGTCCTTAAAACTCTATTGAAAGCAGGGATGCTATTTTGACATGGAGCTAGAATAGTGCAAAGGCTTATTCAGCAAGAATATTCTAGCAGAAATGCTTCCTGGCAAGAGCAGATATGGAATGCCACCAGGAGACCTGCAGAAGAGGATGTGTAAACGGTACCTAAAAACGGCAGCTCCTTGGCAGAAGTGAATATGGAAGTTGAGGTTACTTGTGAATTTCCTTTACTCCTTTACTTCAGAACGTCAAAGTCTTCAGGAACGGAAGTTCCTAAGAAGGAGAAAATGTTATTTGAAGCTCTTTCCCTTTATTCATCAGTGAATTCTGGAAGCTTCCTATCCTGATGGAGTGTTTGGAATAACACCAGATTCGCCCACTCTGTGCTGACATTTAACTCATCCCATTATATGCATTACGCCGCCACCACTCCAGCTTTATCTAGGATATAATGTAAGGAACATATACACAGATTTAGAATAATACAGACCCATATATGCTTATTTATAACAGTACTTATATTTATAATTACCTTCCTTGTGAAGAAAGTTAAGCACACAATAGAACAGCAATGGCCTCTTCAGCTATATAAAAACACCATGAAAAACTATTTCCTCCTCCGTGAAAAACTTCCCTAACTCAGGAAAACTTGCATTCTTTAGGAAACAAAAATAAAATGGAAGCCAAAAATTGGAAATTTTTCATTTATAATGATTTATTCCAGTTGAAAATGGATTTTTTAAGAAAATTCCCTTAGAAAACCAAAAGCATCACTTGATTTCAAAGCTCAAATGGCCCATTTGTATCACTTGTTTGAAAGCAGGACCTGGCATCCCAGGTAGGATAAAGCCCCATTTTTGTGGTCCCTAATGGAGGGAGAGCTGGTCCCTTCCTCAACCAGCCTACTCTTTGACCCTGAGACCTGGGCCTGGGATGGCAACCAAGGCTCTTGCAGAGACAAGCTGATGTCTTTCCTCCTCAGGTGCTCTTTCAGCATCCATGCTCTGCAGCAGGGAGGTGAGACCTGTGGACCAGCTTGGTTAAGTAGACCCAGTCATCCCTGAGCTCATGGAGTTGATGGGCTGGCATTGCCCTCCCAGGGTGGCAGCTGTGTGGAGTAACATCTGGGAAGTTCTGGATGCAGGAGGGATCACAAGGAGATGACAAGATGAAAGATAAGGTTATCTGGGAAGAAAATGAAGGGTGAAGGAGGTTGAGAATTGGGGTGAGACACAAAGATACCAACTGGGGAACATGACCACAGGGGTAAGTGGGAGAAGGTTTCAGATGTTCCCACCTTGCGCTGCAGGTTATCCCATGCTGAGAGATGAATGAGGTGCATGAATCCTCATGGGCTTCCTTTAGCTTCTGTGAATCACCCTGTTCTGCTGTTTGCAAATGTCCTCACTGCCAGGGTGAATGAGAGACCGTGTGCATCTGAAGCCATCCCACACTACATACCAACCAGATGGGAAACAAGTCAATGTTTACCAGGAAGCCAGTGGGAAATTCCACCTTACATAAGAGGCCTTTTACCATCCTCCAGAGAGCTCCTCGTGACCTGCTTTGTGTGGGATTTGCACTGGAAGCATTCAAAGAACTTTGTACACACGTCTTGATTTGCAACTTGAACAGGAACCTTCCTTTCTTCCTTACTGCACATTGCATAAAGCTTTAATAACGAGTAATAGCTTACATGGGTTTGATTTTATTACACTTAAATGGGCAATTCTCATGTCTCCAACTGTGCCCAAGAGGACTGAGCAGAAGTGACTGTGCCACAATACAAATGGGTCTTTGAACTCCTCTTAGATTCCAGTGGCCTGGATTGTATTTAATAAGTCATGCACAGTAAATACAACCAAGAGACGTGAGGAGATTCATTAATACTTGCAAGGCACCACCTTTGTGAATACCAGAGGAGAACACTGCAGACACAGTAGGGGAAAAAATGCCCTGTTTATGTCTGTGTCCCTCCCCTTGCTCATTAGTAGAGAATGTTCCCTACACCAGAGATCTCCAGACATAGCTAATGAACCAAAGCAAGCCACTTCTAATTTTATCCCTACCAGCTTGTGACAGGGAAACATAAGGTTACATCTGAAAGTCATTGTCCATAGCCCTGTCTTTGATGATGCTTTGTACCATTGCAATGCCTGCTGCCTGCAGGGCAGAGATTTCTTACACCATGCCTCAAGCCTTGCCATGATGGACAAGTTAAACAGCACAGCAAAGTGTAAACCCTTTGGATGGACAACATGGGGACTTTACAGCTGGCTTTTTAGCTGAGAAACATGACTGTGCCAGTTTGGTAGCAGGGACAGTCTGGAACTCTTGCATCCTATAGCTATTCTGAAGCTATTATCATACTACTCCTTCCTTTTGGGTGATGCAGAGTATGGAGACCTCTGAAGTGAGTATCTCCTGCACTGTCCCCATCTTCCTGCATTGTATTTCAATGTCTTGTTAATATTTTCATACTTCATCCAAATTCCACCCCTGATTCTTAATCTGTCCTCATTCAATTCCAGGCCCTGCACAATTTCTTCTGCCAGAGAAGGCAGCCCTTTTTTCACCAGGGTCTCTCCAAAATCCAGGTCTATATACCTCCATGGAGTGAATAGCTACCCATGTGCCCCTATGATCTGTGAAAAGGAGCTGAATGACCCACCTCAGTGGATCCCAGTTTCTTATTATGCCTTAGACAAAGCTATAGGTAAGTGCTCCATCCCTTGCAGTGCTCAAGGCCAGGTTGGACAAAGTCTTGGGTGACATGGTTTTGTGTGAGGCATCCCTGCCCATGGCAGGGGTTTGAAACTAAGTGATCTTAAGGTCCTTTCCAACCCAAACTATTCTATGATTCTAGGATGCTTGGTAGCATCAACAGCATCAACAGGTCTGAGCTGGGGAGCTGACTTGGTGGGACAGGATCTTGACCTTCCCACAGATGATTTGTGCAAATCCACTCTAATGAAGCTGTTATAGTTACTTGAGATCAGATAGTGGAGCCTTCACAGCCTGTTTAGCAATGCAAAGGAGGAATCACACTGTCTCCTTTAACACTTCTAAATGGTCACTGCTGACAGGTGAACATGCAAATTGGGAGGTCTCCTACAACCATCTGAAAAGCCTTGTCTCAAGGTGTTTGTAATGCACGGTGTGCACTTGAATGTTTGCAATGCATTTCATATCAGCAATCATCTGCTTGCCCTTTATAAACAGAACTGCTGTTAAACCATGACCTGCTTCACGCTGCCTTCGTCCACAACAGTAAATTAAGAAGTGTCAAGGAATGCTGCTAGATGCTGGAAATGGATTTTTTTGTATCCCATTGGATTGCCAGCATCCTCTTGGACCAGCTAGCACAGTCCTCAACAACTCCTAAGCATGAGCGGAGACTCACTCAGGGTTAGGGACTGAACGTGGCTGCAGTTTGGAAGTAGCCACTTTGTTTTGGAGGGGAAAAGATTAACAGTAGAGAACCATAGAATCATAAATCATAGAATAATAAATCATAGAATCATAAAATGATAGAATCATAGAATCATGGAATGGTTTGGGTTTGAAAGGACCTTAAAATCATCCAGTTCCAACTGCTTGCCATGGGCAGGGGTACCTCACAATAGACATTGTCACCTAAGGCTCTATCCAACCTGTCCTTGAACACTGCCAGGGATGGAGGCTAGTCCATATAAAGGCTGTCAACAAACCCCAGCTCTAATAGATGTTCTTTCTCTCCTTGTCCTTCAGCATCTCCCTTTGTCCCATGCAGCAAACTTTCCCATGTGTTCTGCACCTGTACTGGGTGCTCCTTCAGGGAGATAGATGAAATTGCTACCTTAATGTCACTAACACCCTAATTTGCGAAACAAGACGAAATTCAAACTTATTGACATTGCAAAGCTACTGTTGGGGTTTTAATTTCCTATCTTTCTCCTGGTTAATGGAAATCTGGACATTGCAATCCCTCAATGACTTCTGAGGCTCTTCCTGCAGTATTTTGCATGTCTCAGCAGTGTGCTTGGGGCCTCCATAATATGCAGTAAATCAGCACCATCCCTGAAGCACTTGCAACAACTGAAGGAGATGCAGCCAGGCTGCAATGTATTTATTGCTCTAATTTAAGTCTCACCAGACTATATCAATTTTACTCCTTATACACCACCAGCTTCCTACCATCTCCTTTGCAGCACCTCCAGGATTGCACCAACCAATTGGAGATGTGCTAAGGGTTCAGCACCCCACCTCGTATCCATCACACAGCCCGCCCTTGGTATATGGATTCATTGGATTCATCACTGCTACTTTTCCCTTGATACCTTGCCTCTCCTACAAAGCTCTGGTCCAGGACTCTCTAAAGAACTGCTTACCAGAGCCCTTTTCCTATAGATGTTGCACAGGGAACTGAATCACAGTTACATGACAAGAGGTGGCCTGCTTAGCCCAGAGTTATTTTTATAGACAGGGAATACATACGAATGAGGGATGAAGTCAGTTTTCCCATTTGCCAGCACTTTGCTGCCTGTGATCATTTTAGCACTTGCTAAAATGCACCTTGGTGTCTTTTATGTGGTTTCTATTTCAGTCTTGGAGGTAGCAGTTGTATTTATTTTATCAGGCAGAGTTATTTAAAAGCTTGGAAACTGCAGCTCAAACATCAGGTACATAAAACTGGGTGTTCCTGGAAGGTTGCAGATCTTAACTCATAGCATTTGCTATGAAAGGAGTGTATTTCTCAGCTGGTAGATTTATGAGATAGAAATTGATTATAACCCAATGTACTGGCCAGACCTAGGAAATCTCTCTCTCAGACCCTCGTTTTATTTGAAACCATTGAATACTATGAAATCACAAATAATGAATCATGCTCCATTCCTAAAATAGCATATATTACAGTACAGGGATAAATTATATTGATGGATGATGTGATCCCACCCCATTTTTTGATCAAATCCTCTATCTTCTATCTAGTTTTACTCAGGTTCTCACTGAAGTAGTTCTGTCAAAAACTGAGGTTGTTAATGGTTAATATTTTTTAATGTCACTCTTATTTTGATTAAAGAAATGAAAGACAAGATGGAACTGTGTAAACCTCTTTGGTTTGGTAAACCTTGGTGGAACTAGGTTGCACCTAGTTTGGAAATCTAAGTTTTGGTGGTTGCAGAACATGACCTTGTGTTTGTAAGTCTATCCAGAGACTCATGTGGCTCACTATTAGGATGCCTGAAGTCCCTATGGCTGCTACTGGGATTTTAGCTCATGAATCAGCTTCATGGGGCAACATGCCCTCCAACTCGTGGAGCGTAAATAGGAAGAAGAGAACTATTGAGGATCAGAAAAGTCCTGGTAAAGAAGCCATTGTTCTGGAGATTTTAATCAGCAACCACTTTTGGTAGGGGTCAAAGACTGAGGCCCATGGGTTTGCATCTGGGAGAAGCAGCAATTGGAGATGCAGCCTCTGTAGGACCTACCCCTGTAAGACCAGGGGTAACATTTGACTGATGAACTCATGGCTACCCCTGTTCAAAGGAACCTCACTACATTATGTATCATTTAATCACCAACAAGTTGTCCTTTTGGAAGACAGTTTCTCCTGATGATGGCTGCTGATTCTCTACTTACTTCTATTTTAGAAATGAAAAATTCAGTCCTTACATGTACCATGTAACCACATTCGATGATATTTCAACACACCATGTCTCCACATTTGATGATATTTCCTTCTTTATATGCACTGATTTTTTTCCTTCTAACAGTTCTGGCTTTTGCAGCACTGAAACCATCCCTGATAGCCAAAACCATGTTTTGAAATAGTTTTATTTGCTTCTTTTGTCCCTCAACAGCTGTTGAGATTTGAGAACTTCATTTGAGCTCTGACTCAAGCACAAGAACAACCCAAGAAAGTGGGGAGAGGATGCTAAGGGAGCAGAGAGAGGGACAGTTTTCTCTTGGGTGACATGGTCTAGTGTGAGGTGTCCCTGCCTGTGCCAGTGGGGTTGGAACTAAATGACCTTGAGGTCATTTTCAACCCAAACCATTCTGTGATTCTATGATCCTATGAAACAGGCAGTCATTAAGTTCACAGAAACATTTTTGCTTAAAGGATGCAGTGTTTCCCATTGAAAAGAAGATGTTAGAAGATAATGACGAACTCTACCCAGATCTACCCATCTGCAGATTGGAAACCTCCATCCACATGTAGTCTCTTTATCCATCTATCCATTCATTAGTTTTATAAACCCCATTCAAGTCAACAGAGAAATTCTGCTGTTTTCCAGGCACAAAGTCCTCTGTGCCACCCCTGTGGTGCTGGCAAACTCTTTGCACAACATTGCTAACCTCAGTGCTGATGTGGTTAGCAAGGAGCACTAACCACCACCTCTTAATGTCATGAAGATATTTGCTGTGTTCCTATCTATTTAGGGAAGGGAACAAAAAGCTGGTTGGGTTGATTATTTTAGCTCCACATGGTACAGAGCCTCCCAGGGTTGCCACAGCAATAAATCTGTTAGCTGTTTCTTTCTAATGACGTTGGCTAAATATTTAATGTAGTTATGTTTAATCACTATTTTTTACTTACAATAAACCCTCTGCAATTACCCCAAAGGACAATAAGTGCTTGGTGAACCATGCTGTGGGTTAAACTTGCTTTTCTGAATGAAGAAAATCAGCTTCTCAAGAAGAAAAGTGCTTCACACAGGACACCGCAATGTTTCTGCGTGTTGATGCTGTTGTGCTCTGCATAGAAATGTGTAGTCATTCAAGTGAAGACAGCAATGAATAGGATTTATAATGTGCTGGGTAGCACAGACACCTGCAAAATATGGTCTCCATCTACACCTGTATCTGGCAAAGAACAAGTTCAGTGATAAGACCAGGAAGAGCTTAACTCCAGCATGGGTTGGGCACTCTGAAAGCATTTAGAAGACCTGAATGACTCAGAGAATCATAGAATTATAGAATCACTGAATAGTTTGGGTTGAAAAGGACGTTCTGATCACCCAGTTCCAACCCCCTGCCATGGGCAGGGACACCTCACACTAGACCATGTTGCCCAAGGATCTGTCCAACCTGGCCTTGAACACTGCCAGGGATGGAGCATTCACCACTTCTTTGATTCCAGCTCCTCAGCACCCTCACAGTAAAGAACTTCTTCCTTATCTCCAACCTGAACTTCCCCTGTTTCAGTCTGAACCCATCACCCCTTG
>JANHGB010041358.1:0-24510 GCA_026283785.1 Coracopsis vasa
GGAGAAAATATTTTATGTTTGGATTCAGCTAAAACAATAATAATATTTATAGGCTGCCTTAGAAGCAATAATAATTTTACATGTTTTCAGTATTCAGCAGAGTATTTGCAGGGATTTGAATTACTGCTACATATTCAGATTGTTTTTTCCATCCTCTTTCAGAGATTCTGATTAAGGAGCCGATCACCCCTCTTCTCTCTGTCAGTCTGCTATATGAGCTGTATATTTGTAGACGTATCATAAACAGTGAAGCAATTCTTTCTCTAAGTCTTCTGAGCTAACTGTGTTGCCTCTTTCATATTATCATTCAGCTGAGGACATTCATGCTCCAGACATGACATCTGATCATTATGTGGTCTAACACAAGCCTACCATCCCAGTAGTTTTATCTCCAAGGGGTCTTGCGAATACCTATACCTTTATTTTAAACCAAACCAGAGCACTAAGGTTTGACAAAGAAAGCCCCGTGGCCATGGTGATATCATGAAACCACACCTGCCTTATGTTTAAATCCGTAACTGAGCTCCTCTCCTAGCATGTCAAGTATTTCCAAGAGAAAATGGCTAGTGTATCCAAGGAGCTACTGCTCTGTCACTACTTTATCGTACAGACAGACATAGTGTGGGCCTTACAGGCAGGCTCCAAAGTTATACCAATACCCATGCAAAAGAATCAGACTGTTACATGATAGCTTTTAATCTGATCCTGCGCTTAAGACATCCATGTAAATCCCTCGCGCTACTAGGATAAACATCTCAGAAAACAGAAGTTATTTATTACTGAGTAAATAGTTCTTTTCCTCCTCACCTGTTAGGTGTAAGTGAAAGACACAAGCTGAACCACACATGATGAATAAGATGATTTAGGTTGCACTGTTAAACTCATCACCAAATTCTTGTATGACTTGGAAGAAGTCACTCAATTCTGAGGTGTTCCCTGTATGTGGAAATCCCCCTGGATGGCAATTTAATGGAAGGAATGCTAGTTTTGCTGTAAAATTCTGCTCTGAAATTACTGAGAAAGGGTGAGATTTGCTCAGGCTATAGTTGTATTTGCTATAGGGCATTGCACATCTAATACCTGGAAGGCAAAAAAAATAGAGAAGCTTTAAAACTGCAGCAAACTGAGTGTAATGATAGTGACTGGTGATGTTAGAGAGAAAGCACCAGCGTTACTATCTACACAGCATGAATGCAATGGGGTAATCTAGAGCATTTACAGCTGTTCATCAAACAGTAAAGCCTCGCTGCACTCCACTTGGCCGAGAAACAATTCCATTCGCACTTCTCATGATTCTTTTATTGTTGACTTGGATTTAGCACAGTATACAAACATTTCAGCCCTGATGAAGGCGCGAGGCTGGGAACATTGGCATATTTTGTAAGTATAATTCATTTTTTTGTTCTGGTTGGAATGCAGTGCAGTGCAACGTTACTGCTGGGTGAACACCTGTAGATAGAAAACACTGGTTTGCTCAGAGGGCCCAAAGCATGCCAAACTGTTCCCTGGAAGAAGATTTGAAAAATGAGCATTTAAAATAGTAAAAAATCCTCCTGTGCACAAAAAGAAATGGAAAAGCAGGCATGAAACTATTATTTCAGTGCCAGATGTCAAAACAAGAAAATCAAGAATTTGAATCTCTTGGGGATGAATTTCAGCTTTGTCTATAAGAAAAATTAAGGCTTATCTCAAACATTGTAGGATCCAGTTCCTCAAAGCACAAAAATATATGCTTATCCCAGGTTCTCAAACCAGAAAGTCCTGCACCCCTCTTCCCAGAGATTGCACCTCCCTGCTCCCTTTACAGGTATCCCTCATCGTATTTAGGATCTCAAAGTGATTTAGACCTAGTCTAGTTATTGTGCCTGCAGATCTGAGCTCCAGACCTCAATCCCATTTGTAGGTCCTCTGTTAGCACTGCAGTGCCCTTTAGTACCTTGGGTACCTCTGTTGGCCTCTGAGAGCTGCAAGAGCACGGTCTGGAGGGAAGTCCCAGCAGCTCTTGGAAGCTCCTGTTGAGGCTGGAGCCTGAGCTTTGCTGGGGGGCACACAGGAAAAACCTCGGCTTTCTTTGCAGCCCTCAGGTCGGACTGGGCAAAGCAGGATGGAGCTGGAGTGGTCAGGGGGAGGGTCAGCCCATTTTCCCAGTGCTGCACGTCCCCAGAGCGTGTCTCTGGGCACTTGGCACATGGGATGGGGCTTTACTGTGAGGCAGTCTCAGTGCCACTTTGACTTCTCTTTCTCTGCTTTTGAAGCCAATAATGGGCTGTTTCTGTTCCCTGCCACATGATCTGTCCTCCTAGTGAATGAGGAGCCCCTCTGATGAGTGATCTCCTCTGTCCTGTGTCCTTTCCTCCCTGCTCTGGAGGGAGTTCTCATTCCAGGTTTCAATCAGCTGCTTCTCTTGTTCCTGGGAATGCAGTTCAGCACTAGGTCAGAAAGTCTCTGCTGCATTGAAATCCTGCCCTTCACTGCTCAAGCTGCCCAAATTGCATCTCCCTCTCTGACATCTTACACAAGCAAGTCATTTACTGCTTGGCCCCTGCCTGCAGCGGTTAGCATGGTGTCACCTCCTGCGAGCAGCCCATGCACTTGCAGGTGGGGCAGGGAAAGCAGGAGCTGCTCTTTAAAACGTGTTCTGTGTGTGTCTGGTGATTGTGCTGGGGCAGCAGAAAGGGCTCCTGCTCCATACGGATCCTCCGCTGGAGCGTGGGGTGAAGATGCCGAGCATCAGCCCTTTGTGGTGGTTTGTGGAGCTGCAGCAGGGGGTGAGACCCAGCACCATCTGCAGCAGGAGAAGGTCCGCTCTTCCCACTGCTCCAGGGACTGGTGTTGTCCTGTCCTCCCCTGCAGCCCCCAGCTCAGCACAGAGCCTGCACATGCCGCGGTGCGGCTCCGGAAGGAGCAGTGGGGCTGGGAATGCTGCTGCTCGCTGAGGAGGTGACAGTCCCCCCAGGGCCAAGTGCTCAATTGCTGTGATGTTTGAAAGCTCCTTGAAAAATTACTTCTTTATCCAGTTCCTACCCAAACAAGTGGAAGCTCCACGAAAACAACAGTTCCTTCCCTTGCTGCTGCCAAATCAGTGTTCGCTGGCCTGTGGCTGAGCAGGTCAGCAGCAAGCCAGGACTGCCCGAGAGCTGAGTGGAGCAGAACTGGAGGGTGGCTGGTCCATGTGTTGTCCTTCTGCACCTGCCTAGGAGATAGGAGAGCATCTGTGGAGCTCTGTGCGGCTTTGGGGTGATGGTGTGTGTGACCTGGTTATGCATGCAGGGACAGGGAGCAGTGCCTGGGCACTTAGGGCTGCAGACCTGTGAGCCGAACACACATAGTGGTTCTCTTGTGGGGACAGGGAAGTCCTGAACCCAGACAGGAATATGCCACTGAGCTTGGCATTACTGTGTGCCAGCACAGTCTCTGCTGTCCTTGCTCTGAGAGATGCTCTGATGTCTGGCACTGTGTCGCAGTCACTGGAGGGCTCCTCTGCAGCCACCCGTCTGGGGTCAGTGTGTGTGTCCTGAATGCTGACAGACCCTTCCTCTCTCTCGCCTCTCTCCTTTCTGCCAGCAGTTCCCTATCAGCAGAACCCCTACACCCCTGGGAGCAGCTCCACCGTCATCCAGTGCTACCGCTGCGGGGACACCTGCAAGGGAGAGGTGGTGCGAGTCCAGAGCAACCACTTCCACATCCGCTGCTTCACCTGCCAAGGTAGGAGGCTGCTGCCCCAAGAGCTGGTTCCCCCACAGCCCTGGGTGCAGCCTGGAAAGCAAAAGGCTGGGAGCAGACATACCTAGGCCAGTGGGATGTGGTCACTCACCCAGGGGTGGCCATGGCATGGTGCAGGAGGGGAGGTGATGGCATGGGGTTGCAGGGTGCAGGCAGTGTCCCTGTGTGATGGTAGAGCCCCTGTGACCAAGACCTGGGCACCATCACTACCCTTGAGCTACCTGAATGTCAACAGCCCACACTGTGCTGGTCCCAAATGTTCCCACAGCCCATCTGGGATCTGGGGGTCCCTGTGTCCTTCAGCCTCCTGCCCCCACATCAAGAGGAGGAGGAGGTGATTCCAGCCTGGCTGAGAGGCAGCGAGGTGGGGGAGATGCCCTGAGTGGCTCCTGATGGGGCTGGGGGTGGGTGATGGATCACTGCTGCTCGCACATGGGATGTGACCGAGGCGCTGTGGGATGCGGATTGGTGCAGCAGGGACACTGCAGCCCCCAGGGGCTGGCAGATAGAGAGGCTGCTTGAATCCTCCCTGTGCACAGGAGCTGCAGAGCTGTAAAAGCCAACGGCCCAGAGCTGATGCTGAAGGGCTCCTTAGCACGTTTATTAAAGTAGCAGCTCTCAGCCAGGCCAGTGTCTGCTTCTGTAGGTTGTAAAGCATCCCATTACCAGGGCTCTGGGCTTCCAAGCTCCCGGCACTTTGTGCGAAGCGGGACATAAATCCCCATCCCCTTGGTCATGCTTTGCTGCTCCTCCCTGGGGAGCAGGGGTTTGGCTGGAGGGGACTCTTCCCCTGGGCTCTCCCCCAGGTCTATAGGAGGAGTGTGGGTCCCAGGTTGCCCTCGGGGATGCCCGATGTATGCAGCGGCTTTGCTGAGCCCCCTGCCCCTTCCCAGCTTGGACAGGAGGGATAAAGCAGGAGCTGCACATCCAGACAAAGAGCTCAGACAGCCGCTGGCTTCAAAGGGTCTGAAAGCCAGCAGGGAGAGCTTGGCAGCACTCGCTGCCCGATTTCCAAGTGAAAGGGAATAAATAATGAGAGGAAATCCTCCTGTCTCACCTTCGCTCACAGCTCTTACCCCGCTGCCACCTCTGGCTGCTGCCAGCTCCCTCGCCACCCCTGCAGCTTGTTCCTGACATGTCCCTGGGAGCCTGGCCTGGCTGTTGCAGCCCCTGCGGAGCTGTTATGGCTCCCACAGCAAACAGGGCCCAGACCTGCCTCGTTTCTTCTTGCTTCTGCTCCCTAGCGCTGTCCCAGAGCTGGTGGCCTGTCCCTTGTCACTGACATGTTAATGCTGCAGGATGCTTCAGGGAGCAGTGCGTGAGGATGCTCGGTGGGAGAGGAGCTGCATCTCTGCCCCATGGGTCCTGCAGGAGTGGGTCCAGCTCTGTCTGGGGAGGGTGGCTGCTGTGTGGGCTGGCCCATGGGAGCAGGTGAGGTGTGCAAGGACAGGACTGAGACCCCTCTGGGGTACCCCATACCTCCTTGGGGATGAGGGGTAAAGCAGAGACCAAGATGGGCTGTACCAGCGGGTGCTCAGTTGCTCTGTAGTTTCCTCTTCCACCCCATCACCTTGCAGGATGGGTGATGGACATCATGCAAAGACCCCAGGACCCCTGTGCCACTCCTGAGGTGCCTTCCAGGGGCTGATGCTCTTGAGGTCTGTCTGTAAATGGAGAAGACATAGGAGGGAAATGACACTAAGGGCCAGGGCTTGCCACGTCAACTTGGATTACTGTGATGGGCTGTGCACCACCCATGGTTCCCACAGCAGGGAAGGAAGTGAGGTTGAGCTGGTCACCCAAGGAAGAACAAACAGTGAGAGCATCAACACCAGTTGCTCCCAGGACCTGTTCCCAGCTTCATGTCCAGGTCAGGGAACAGAGATGGCTCACCATGGAGAAGGCCATGCCCCAGGGCGTGGAGAAGACCTTTCCCCAACTGTCCCTAGGGCATGCCCCATTCTGTGGAAGTTCTGTACTGGGCTTCCTGACACTGTCAATGTCAAACGGAGGGGCTGAACCCTCCCAGGTGCCATGGGTCCAGGAGGGGATGCCATGGGCTGTTTGTGGATGGTGAGTGGGAGCTGCAGGGTTTCCCTGTGCGAGCCCCCAGCCCTGGCTGTCCGGGCAGCACCATCCTGCACCCCGCTGCAGCCCAACACTGACATCTGGTGGTGGTGGGCGAAGGCCCCAGCGTGTCCGGTGGGAAGGAAAACCTGGAGAAAGCTGAGTCTTCAGGGGTGCTGCTGGAGGGGCAGCAAGAGGTGGGCTCAGAGGTGCCCACTGCCCCCTTGACGGTGCGTGTCCCCCCTGCAGTGTGCGGCTGCGACCTGGCCCAGTCCGGCTTCTTCTTCAAGAACCAGGAGTACATCTGCACGCACGACTACCAGCAGCTCTATGGGACCCGCTGTGACAGCTGCGGGGACTTCATCACTGGAGAGGTCATCTCTGCCCTGGGCAGGACCTACCACCCCAAGTGCTTCGTCTGCAGCACATGCAGGTGAGTGCTGCCATCGCCAGGGTGCATGGCCCCCTGCAGAAGCACTGTGCACTGAGGACAGGGCTGTTCACCACCCTCATTCCCTGCTCAGCACCTCAGCAGGGACCTCCTCTGGCTTTTCTTGGTGGAAATGAAACAGCTCCAACCCTTCCCATTGCACCCAGGAGAGCTGCCATGGTGCTCCTGCCCCAGCTCGTGTGCATGCTCACTGCCTCCCCTGGTAGCCCTTGCTCCTCAGCACCATGGGTCTTGCTAGCCCTGGGGAAGGAGCTCACGGGCAGCCGCACGCACTGCATGGAGGGGAGCAGCAGCTCACAGCTCCCCACCTCTGCTTGGCCACAGGAAGCCGTTCCCCATTGGAGACAAGGTCACCTTCAGTGGGAAGGACTGCGTGTGCCAGAACTGCTCCCACTCTCTCATCAGCACCAAACCCATCAAGATCCACGGACCCAGCCGTAAGTTGAATGCACTTGTGTTATGTGATGGTTGCAGGAAGAGACCTGGGTGGTGCTGGGCTGGGCTGTGGAGCCAGCGTGCAGCACTGCACAGAGCCACAGGCATTCATGGAGGTTTGGAGGAGGAGCAGGGCAGTCCTGCAGCTCCACCTTGCAGGTCACCGCTGGTTTTGGGAACTCCCTTGGCCTGTCTGTGACCTGGACCGGGGCCACCACCCCAGCAGGAGCTGTCTGAGGCAGTGGGGAGGTGCTGGAGCCGGGTTTGCTCTGAGGCAGTGCCCAGATGTTTGTGTCCAGCTGCACCAAGGTCTGTGTCCAAGTGCCAGCCCCAGCCCTCCTCACCCGCTGTCCCAGTGCTGCCGTTACTCGCTGCTTCTACAAGCACTGAAAGGCTCCTTGCACTCATCCCCTTGCACTGATGAGTCCAAGCAGCAGGCAGGCTCTCTTAGATAGATTTGGCTTTGCTTTGGGCCCGGATTGTTCCTTGGGATACCCTTTCTTCATGCCATGCTTTGTCCCCCCAGTGTTTCCATGCTGGTGGCTCTCTGCCCCAGGCCACTCAGATCATCCCATAGGTGCTTGTGCTTGGGGGCTGGTAGAGCATCACTGTGGCATGGAGCCGCTGCCACCCATTCACCATGGTGGCACTGGTGGGGGCTGTTTGGGTTGAGTTATGAGTTGGTGCTGATGGGTCCCTGGGTGCCCTCCCAGGCTGACTCCCCCAGTTCTCACCAGGGCTTCGATGGAGTTAGGGGACGTGGCAGGGTTTGAAGGAGTGACAAAGGACAGTGCTTCCCTCATCTTCCTCCATCAGCACCTTGAGCTGCCCAGAGGCAGGCTGTGGCCAGCTGAAGCACCATCAAAGGGCCAGGGAAGGGCAGCCACATGCTCTGCCTCTTCCTCTCTTCCAATCCCCTTCCCAACAGCCCAGCGCTCCTCCCTGCCTGCAGGGGAGGGTTACCTGAGGGCACCATGCTTTATTCATAGGCAGCAGCCAGATGTACCCTGCTGCCTGCATGTGCCCCTTGCTGCCCAGGTGACCCTGGCAGGGAAGGCGTGCCTGTTGGAGCCAGTGCTGGTGCACTCTGCGGGCAGGACATCCCCAGAAGATGCTCGTCCTCTCCCTGTGAGCAGGACCTGTGTGAGACGGAGCAGATCCTGTCTCTGCTGACTTGGCCAGCCTGCTTTTGCCAGGGGTCAGAAATCCTCCTTCCTTAGCTTTGTCCAGTGGGCAGGGACTTGGTGCAGAGCTGCCTGGGATGGGCGGAGGGGCAAAGTCTGCTCAGGCTGGCAGTGCCGTGCTCCTGTACCCCCCTGGTGCTGCAGTGGAGAGGGAGGGGGTTAAGGAGAAACCCCATCCAGACGAACCTGATGCCTAGGGAAGAAGAGGACAAGGAGGAGTCAAGGTCAGGGGTCCATGTGCTTCCTGCTCCCAGCCTTGGCGGGAGCCAGGGGAAGAGGGGAAGGAAGGGAGTCTCGTCAATACTGCAGCGGGGCCGGACGCGGCTGCCGGAGAGCACAGCCCTTCCTCTGCCGCACGCACTGCCGGTCACTTCCCATTGCTCCCGCCTGGATGGGAGCCCCCTGGGACCTGCCAGGGTGGCATGCCCCTGCCAGCCCATGATCTTGCCTGGTGGGTGCTTGGGTGGGATGGCTGGGTGCCAGTGGTGCCGTGGAAGTCCCAGCTCCAGCAGGAGGCTTTCCTCCTGTCTCCTTTGCTGGGAGCAAGCAGAGGTGGCATATTCCCATGAAGAAATGATCCCCAAGAGGCTGCCCCTGGAGTGGTGTCAGGAGCAGGGTGTTTATAACAGCAGCATCCCTAGAAAAGGGTGTCCTCTGGGTGCAAGGGGTGTGCTAGGTTAAGCAGCTGAGGTGCCTTGGTGTTGGTCAGCAGATGTGGGTGTTCCTGCTGTGCTGCTGAGCCCCACAGGGAACTGCGGTGGTCCCATATACCCCTCTTCTGTCCCCCCAGACTGCGCAGGCTGCAAGGAGGAGATCAAGCAAGGCCAGTCCCTCCTGGCCCTGGAGAAGCAGTGGCACGTCAGCTGCTTCAAGTGCCAAACATGCGGGATCATCCTCACCGGAGAGTACATCAGCAAGTGAGTGTCACCGTCCTGGCAGCAGGCTTGGCTGTGCTGGCCATTGCCAGGCTGTGCCGCTGGGGCTGCGGCGAGGGGGTGCCCAGCCCTGCTTACCTGCCCTCACCCCCTTCTCCTCCCTCTCTCAAAGGGATGGCATCCCATACTGTGAGTCCGACTACCATGCCCAGTTCGGCATCAAGTGCGAGACCTGCGACCGTTACATCAGTGGCAGGGTCCTGGAGGTGAGTCCTGGGGCTCCAGCCACCCCATCCCAGTCTGTAGTAAGGACCATGTGTGTCACATCCAAAGGTGCATGCTTTGGGGAGGTGTGGGAGCTTCATCATCCTGCACCCTTGTAATAACCTTGGTCTCTCAGGGCTTTTCCTGTGGTACAGTGGGATCACCTTCTCTGGAGGGTGGCAGTGGGGGAAGGAGCACCGCCATGCTGCAGACCTTCGGAAAGGTGGTTTGGGTGCTGGAGCTAAGCAGCCACAGCATGTGGTGGCCTATGTGAGCTGGGACACATCTGGAGCCCAAGGTGTGTGGACACAAGCCTTAACCAGCTGCCCAGCTGCCCAGCTCTGGACTGTCCCCACCACACTGGTCCGAGCCTTCCGAAGGCATCCTGTGCAGGCAGCCTGCCTGTTGCCTTGGAAACCCATCTAGCTCAGCTGCTGCTGCGGAGCCTGGGCGAGGGGCTGCAGCACCCTGCCCATGGGCAGCATCCCCATGGCACATCTCTTGCAAGGCAGCAATCAGAGCAGGGGTCCCCTTCCCTGTGCCAAATCCGGAGGGGTTTTGCTCATCACACTGGAGGCAGCAGGAGCTGCTCCAGCAGAGCCACTGAGGGATGCAGGGATCCCACAGCAAGGCATGGGTGCAGGTGGCTGTGGAACTGCCTATCAAGAGGTGGTCACCCTGCTGGTCCTGCTGGCCTGAGAGCACCCAGCCTGGCCAGGGACCGTCTCCTGAAGCTGGAGCCAGGCACCAGGAGCCCTCCAGCATCTTCCCCCTCTTCAGAGAGCAGCCTCTGTTGAAGGCTTTCTGCTGACTCCAGGCTCCAGTGGCAGTCCCAGCGCTGGCTGCTGTGAGTGTGAGCTCAGCACTGCAGCAGCTGCCTATCATGGGGCCACTTGATCAGCAAACATCCGAGTGGAGCAGGGTGAAGCCAGAGGCTCCTGTGACATGGAATCCTGCTGCTGCTCCCTGATAACCCTGTGCTAGGACAGAACATCCCCAGCCACCCCAGCAGGGCAAGCAGGCTGGGTGTACATGGTGTTTGATGATCAGTAGGTGAGAAGAGCCAGAGGGGGTCTGGAACCAGCCTGGCCAACATCATTGGGCACTGCTGCCTCTGAGCCACTTGTTGCACTGCTCCCAGGTTTTCCTTGTTCAGTGCATCCACAGTGGAGTCAGGACAAGCATAGGTTGTTCCTGCAGCTGTGTGTCTGAGACAGAGCAACAAGTGTGGAGTAGCAGCCCTGGGGTGATGAAAAGGGGCCAGGCTTCCCTTCTCTCCCATACCTGTTTCCCCTGGCTTTTCTCCTGCCAATAGCTCTAGTTCTGTCCACCTCCCCCTGTGCCCTCCAGCCCTAGATCTGCTCCCAGCATCTGCTCTTCCTGGCTGGAATAAGCTGACCAAATCCCACTGAGATCCCATGGGAGCCGAGATGCTCTAGGAAACAGTCCTCTTGCATTAGCACCTTGCATGCTGCACCCATGGCCACACATGGGAGCCCTTGTTGTGCAGTGGGACTCTGGGGGCTGGAAGTAAGGTGCTTTGGTGCCACATGGGCAGAGCCAAGGTGCCACCTCCTTGTGTGTGCCATCATGGAGCCAAGAGGAGCATGGGGTTTGGGTACCAGACAGCAGTGCTGGGCAAGCATCCCTCACCTCCCCATGCTTCCCAGTACGTGTCTGCTCGCAGTATTGAGTGATGTGTAAAACCAGAGGCTTTAATTGTCTTCTCTGGCAGAGCGTGAAATGGAAAGGGCGCCTTAAAATAATTTTAGGCTGCAAGGAGCCTTCCCATGCTATCCCAGCAGCCTCCAGGCTTTTCCAGCTGCTCCAAGCTGTGCAGCCAGGCTCGGATGATTAATAAGTCTTGAAGGGACCTCAAGTGATAATGAGCAGGTCTCTTCCCTCGCAGCCTTTTATGAGCTGTAATATTAACCACTATGAAAGGAACAAGGTTTGGTCATGGTTTGGAGAGTTGCTCCTCGAGAAGGAGTGGTGTGTTTTGAGATGCTGAGTGGGTTTTGGAGGTCTGCATTGAAATGGAAGTTGGGAGTGGGCTGGTTAATACCACTGGGGGAGCAGCCACTGTCCCTCTGCATCCACACCCCAGTCTGCAAAGCATCCCCTTTTGGCACAGTCTGACCTGTGACAGCAGCCCGTATAGTCTAGGTAGGAAAAGATGTGTATATATGGGTTTGGTTTTTCCCTTACTGTCAGCACACCAAGCCTTTGAGAGTACTAAGAGGGTCCAAGGGCACTGAACCCAGCCCAGATTCAGAGAGGGACCAGTGAGGGCAGCACATCAGAGCCCCACATCCCCTGCTTTAGCTGCCTCTAGCCACCTGGAAATAGAAGCAGTGGGAACTGCAGGCACACAGGCTTGAAGCATGTAGGAGCTGGATTAGTTTTCAGCCCTTTCCTGTGTTTGCAGCCGTCTCCTGTTGATGCAGCTCAGGGTGCCTGCTGTGGGTGCTGCTGCTGGGTACCTGATGCAGAGGGTGCTGCAGTGGGCAGCTGCAGGCAGGGCTCTGCTCACAGGGCATGGGGCAGAGCAGGAGGCACTGCTTGTGCCTAGGGAGCCTGGGGCAGAGCAGGGTGGTGTGTGACCTCTCTGCTCCTCTGTGTTCACAGTGGGTCTGTCTCTGCAGCCCTCTCACCGGTGACTCTCCTGCCGTGTTATCAAGCTCTTGGGTGTGAACTGGGGGTGTTTGGGTTGTGGGCTCAGTCAAGCCAGCCCAGGAGTAGTTGTGCTGCTGCAGCTGGCACAAGGAGATACCTGGGCACGGGGCTGCCCCTTCCTCAGGTTGGCTTGCACTGCAGTGGGTCTGAACTCTCCCACTCACCTCCCTTGTCTGCCCTAAACCCTTCCACTCTATTTTGGCATAAACTGGCAGGGCAAAAGCTGCTGGCTGCCATCTGCACCCCTGGGACATTGAATTCCAGGTTGATTTTTATAGGCAATCAAGTGGCAGATTCCCAGTTATTCTCACAGCAGATTTTCCTGTTGATCCTCATGTTTCAGACTGGCTCCAGCCCCCCCTCTATTATAACCCTCTTTGTCAGCAAGAGCCTCCTCTTCCCTCTGCTGCCTTAAATCATTGTTCCTCTTCTTCTGGATTATTATGGGAGTAAAATGGCCTTTGGGGTTGAGTTCTGACAGTGCAGCCCTGATTCCTCCTGCCTTGAGCCAGCTCCTGCCTCCCAGCCCAGAAAACGAGCCTGTAATTGAAGTGCAGGCAGACACTTTGAGTGGAAACAAGCTACCAATTAAAGCTATTATCCCTGTCAAAGAGCAAAGGGAGCAGCCCTGCTCCAGCTCTGCTGCGGAATAGCGTGTTCCTAGCACTGAAGTTTGTGCATGGCTTCGCAGAAGGAGAAAAGTTCCTTGATGGAGAGGAGCTGGCAATGGCACCCAGGGAGGGTCTGACGGCTTTGTGAGGTTCATCACTGGGGCCCTTCTTCTCCCTTTGCTGCTTCCCTGCTGTGACATCCTGGGCCAAATCTGCTGTTTCTCTTCAAGCTGTAGTAGGGAAGGAGCATGCCTGAGTGTTCCTGCAGAGGGTCTCTGTTGTTTCCAGAATGCAAGGACAGTTTGTTAGGGGTGAGGTTTGTAGGGACATCTTCCTTGGGGGTTTGAGACTTCTGGCTGTGCTTTCCTGTGTGTTGGACAGCTCAGGGAGAGCAGAAAGCTTCCAGTCTGACTTATAGTCCATGAGGTCAGAAGAGTAGTGATGAAACAGTCTCTAGTTTTCTCCATGCATTGTGATAGTCCCTGAGACCACCCTGGGCAGTTTTGCCCCATTCACTTTGTCTGCTGCAGTGATACCAGGGCCACTTGCCCTCAGGGGTGTGAGCAGGTCACCATGTCCTGCCTTGATCAGGAGCCTCTGTTCTCTGCTCACCCTTGCAGGCAGGAGGGAAGCACTACCACCCCACCTGTGCCAGATGTGTCCGCTGCCACCAGATGTTCACGGAAGGAGAGGAGATGTACCTCACAGGTAGGGGTCCTGCTGCGGTGAGGAGGGACTGCCCTGCCCTGCATGGCTGAGGGATGTGTGTGCTGTTTGCCAGGGCATTTGGGGTTTGGGTGCCCATGGAGATGGGTGCCCAAGGAAGGGTGGCCCAGGACCCCTTCCCCACTGCCCCCAGCCTGCCCAGGTTACACTGGGAGCAGCACCGAAGGGATCAGGCTTTTGCTGGGCACTGCTGAATGGTTTGGGTTTGGTTTCAGCAGGAGCTCATACCCGGAGCACCCTTAGGGGATATTTCCAGTGCAGAAGGGAGGGTTTGCTTTTGCTCAGTAACCCATGCTTGCTATCACCCTGAGTCGCTAATGATCCCATGGGTGGCAAAGGGGGAATTGTGCACTGTGAGCACCCAGGTGGGGGTCCCAGCACGGCCCCATCATGGCAGCAGGATGGGCGTGCTCAGCATACATCCCAGGGCTTGGTGGCTTTGCTGGTTGCAGCCCTGAGGGAACTGGATGCCGCAGGCTCAGTTTTAACCTGCAGGAGCTGCCTGGCTGGGCCAAAAGCATCGCTGGGTTTGCTGTCACAGTTTAATAGTGCTGGCCACTACAGTGCTTGGGAGCTGTTGCATTTCTATTTCCCAATGGGCACATGCCTGTGGTTACACCAGTTACAGGAGTGCAACCTGTAGCTGCAATGCAGCTGCTACTGGGGACAGGGGGACCACAGGCTGCTTGTCAGTACTGGAGGTGGCAGGACAGGACTGGTCTCCCCCATGGCAGGGGCAGCAGGATGATCCCTGGCAACAGAGCTCAGCTGTGCATGGAGCTGATGAAATGCTTTCTCTTTGCTGCATTGCAGGCTCTGAAGTGTGGCACCCCATCTGCAAGCAGGCGGCCAGAGCAGAGAAGAAGCTAAAGGTAGGCACCAGGATGATGAGCATCTCCCAGAGGTGGCACCATGCAGGCGATGTTGCCCCTGAGTCCCTGCTGGAGGTGAACAGTTGTGGCACTGTCCAAGCCCGGGGTGGCTTCCTGATGCTGGTACAAGCCATGTCCCTGCTGCCCAGAGGAAGCAATCTGCTTGCTGCACCCAGCACTGTGCATGTGCAGAGGTCCCTCCTTGTGGTGCTCTCATCTGTCCTCCGCTTTTCTGCCTCCACAGCACAGAAGGACGTCAGAAACCTCCATCTCACCCCCTGGTTCCAGCATCGGCTCCCCGAACCGTGTCATCTGTGTAAGTACAGCCCTGCCTGTCTGCGTGGGGCAGGACGGATGCTCCGGCCACAGGGAAGAGAGCAGCAGTTCCCAGTGCTGCTCTGCAGTGTGAGGTGTCCCCCAGGGACACAGCCCAGTGTGTGAGGCCAGCACGGACAAGCTGTGTCCCCTCTGCAGCAGCATCCATGCTGCCAGGGCCACTGGCACAGGCCAGGAGTGCTCAGAGGGTCACAATCCCCACTCCCAGCTCCTCTGTGCCTTCCCACTTGCTGCCTCTCAGGCATCTCCTCTTACCTCTTCCTGCTGCTGGGGTTTCAGTGGGCTCTGTCTGCCCTATGCTGGTTCCACACTGTGCACTCCAGCCTCCCCCTTTCTTGTCTCCTCCTCTTCCTTTCTGTCTCTGTCTCTCCCTCTCCCTAGGCTAAAGTGGATAATGAGATCCTTAATTACAAAGACCTGGCAGCTCTTCCCAAGATTAAAGCCATCTATGAAGTGCAGCGTCCTGACCTCATTTCCTACGCGCCCTATCACAGATACACGTCGGATGAGACACTGGAGAGATATAGCTATGGGGAGGTACTGAGTCTCGATGCACCAGCTCTGCAGGGAGCTGGGCCCCAATTTGGGGCGATGGAGAGAGCTGCATGTGGGTTCACTTGCTCCAGTGGGAATACTGCAGGGAGACAGGAGGGGGGGTAAGACCTCTCCCAGAGGCTCCCCATCACTGGGAAGAGGGCCAGAAGGGTAATCTGTACATTGCTGCTATAGAGTAAGGAAGAAACCAGTGACCTTATCAGCTGATGGCTGTGCTGCAGGCCCAGTGTGCAGGGACTGGCAGTGCTGTGCAGGAGGCGATGTCACCCTCAGGAGTGAAGTGTCAGGGAGCTCACCATGGCAGCCTGCAGCAGGAGAGGAGGAGGGCACACAGCACACATGCATCCCTCTGGGATGGAGGGACAGATGAACAGCAAGCTCTGCCCGGAGCCTGGCCATTCAGCCCCAGCACAGTGTTTCCGGAACGTGCAGGGCTGCCCCTGTTGGATGCTGGTCGCACAGCCAGGGGAAAGGGGCTTGGTCAGTGTGTTTTGTAAGCATGTGATGAGATGATGCTCAAGCAGCACATGGCATGAGACTCCCCCAGGCAGACTGGGATTGATGGGTAATTTCAGCAAGCCTGTGGAAGAAGAGGTTCTGAGCAGCTCAGAGATGGGGACCTAAGGTGGACCTGGAAGAGGAGTTCGCAGTGGCCCGCAGCAGCGTCTCTTGCGTCTCCATCCCAAGGCTTGTCACAAGTCTGGTTTCCACCAATGATGGTGCAGGCAGTATGGCCATGGCCGGCTGTGGAGCACCATGGGGCCAGCAACCACCTTTTCTCCTTACAGCCACTCCACCAAGGTCTCTGAGCAGGAATGCAGGCTGCTGGCCCGGGAGGTTCCATCCTCTCACCAGCTCTCCTCCTGGCCAGGGGCTCTGTACCCGTGTCCTGCCACAGTTCGGCTCCGGCTGTGCCATCAGCTGGCCTCACTACCTGTAATGAGGCTGTAACGTGGGACCCCAGTCTGTCACTGCTCCCTTTAACCATGTGCTGTCTCTCTCCTTCTCTTTCCATCTCTCTTTGCCTCCTGCCGCATCCAGTCCCTGGGGACCCTCTCCCCGTACTCGCAGGTAATGCCCCAACAGGCACTTTGGGGTCTGTCACCTGCTGTCACTATAGGGTGTCCCTGTGCCTAGGGACCACTGGGCTCTGCTGAGCTTCCCCCTGCCCTGGTGGAGATGGGGGGGGACCGGGCCCAGGAGGGTCCTGTCCTTCGGTCCCCAGGGAGAGCAGTGTGCAAGCCCTCCCTGGCACACCTGCCTCATCCCTCATCCTGCCAGCTCTAATCCTGCTCTCTCCATGCGTTTCCCGGTCCCTAGGACATCTTTGAGAGCTTTGACATGCGGCAGAGGCGAGCCTCCAGCCCTGGCTACATCGACTCCCCCACCTACAGCCGCCAGGGCATGTCCCCCACCATCCCGAGGTCCCCACACCATTTCTACCGCTCAGGTGAGGATTTCAGCTGCAACCGCAAGGCTAAGTTGAGCTCAGACCCCCAAATGGAGTCGGAATCACCAAACTGTCCCCTGCTTATCCCAGGGGACCTTGGTAGTCTCTCTTCTGGCGAGCAGGCAGGAGGCCTGGGGAGTCTGTGGGGGGCTGACAGCAACAGGAGCTGTGGGGCAGTGACCAGCTCTGCTGTGTGCATCCGCTGCCTCCCCTGACTCATGTGAGCAGTGAGAAGACTCCGGAGGGGCTTTGTCCTGGCTCAGGTCTGAGCTGGGGCCCATGGAGGATGACAGGGTGGTAAGCCGCAGGTCCAGTGAAGACCCCTTGAATGGCTTGTTGTCTCTGGGAGAAGTGTGCATGAGAGCGCTTATGCCCAGTCAGTGCTGTAAGGGGGGTCCTTACACACATACATACACACACATGTGTGTGCATGCCCTGGAGCATGTCGGGGGGAAGCAGAGTGTGTCTGTGCCATGTCTCCTGCCCTTCGGAGCCAGGGAGGAACGACTGGGAAAATCCGAGGTCAGTAAGTCCAGAGGTGCTGCATTCCCTGCACTGCACTGCCGAGGGTCCATCACTGTTTGCCTCTGCAGCACGCTCGGCTTTCCTCTGCCAGCAGCGGGGCAGCCCTGCACAGCACCCGCACATGGGGTTTCCTCTGCATCCCGCTGCCTCCGAAGATGCAGGAAATCTCCCCTGCTCCATCACGCCCCATCCTGGACCACAGCCTGGCGCACGTCCCCATCACCACATGGGTCACCCCCTGCTCTTCTAACACCGCTGCATTTAACACCTGTTTTCTTCTGCCTCTTGTTCTCTCTCTCGGTCACTTATGGCTGCTTCTGCTCGGCACCGCGTAGGCACCGAGAGCGGGCGCAGCTCCCCCTACTATAGCCAGTTAGATGTGAGGTCCTCCACTCCAACCTCATACCAAGCGCCCAAGCATTTCCACATCCCAGGTAGGCTCTGGGGTGCCCCAGCCCCGGGGAAGTGCCGTGTTTGTGGCATGCCAGCATGTGCCGTCCCTGCTGTGTCGCATGTATAGCTCCGCCGCCTGCCTAGAGCCAGCTGTCCGCAGGATCTACCCCTGGTAGAGGCCATCCATAAACAGGACCTGCAGCTTGAACCCTCCTTCCTCCTCCCCATCACCACCCGGATGTCCCAGAGCCGCCCGGAGTCTGCTTGATCCTTGCAACGTCCCTCTTAACCCTTTTCCTCTATCTTTCTCCACTCCCTACATGGAGATGAGTCCCTTGTGGAGAGCCTGCCCCTTCCCCTGCCTCCCCCCCAGGATCACGAGCCGAAGTGTGTCTCTGGAGGCCTTTCCGCACCCATCCGCTACAGATGACTATTTTATACTCCCCATAGGGCCCGCTGCTCCCTCCCCCCAGAGTCTTCTGGGCTTGCCAGATGCCTGCTCCCCTTCTGCAGGGATTGCAGGGGGACACCAGGTAAGGGCCACCACCCTCTCCCACAGAGCCCACGGGGATGGGGACGGAGGGGCAGACAGGGAAAGCAGGGAGGGAAGCAGGCAGCTGCCCATCCATCCTTCAGCATGCGCAGGGGGGCCAGAGCCCTGCAACACCCTGCTCAGCTGGAGCATCTCCTGCTGCCCATGTGCTCCTCCATGATGTAGAGCTGATGCCCTGGGACAGCACCATGAGGGCACCCAGAGGATCCCCACCGTGGTCCCCTGCTCCCGCCCCACCCCTGGCAGGGTTCGGTCCCGCTGCCGGTCGGTGGTTTATGGATGGCCCCATCCCTGCTCCACTGCCTGTCCCCTGCGCAGGGGCTGTAGCTCTCGGCGCCAGGCTCCAGTTCGCTTTCCCTCCCGGCTCGCTCTTTTCTCTCTCTGCTGTGGAAAGAGGCTTTGGCTGATGTGGTTTTGCCCCAGGCAGTTCCCAGGCGGTTGTTCCCGGCGCTGGCACCCTGAGGAGCTGCAGCAGAGGCCGGTGGCTCCCGGCTGTGCTGCTCCCGGGGCTGGTGGTGCATGCTGATGCCGGGGTGTTCACTGCATGTCCTGGTGCGCACCGTGTCTGAGGGCAGCCCCGGGACCTTGCTCCTGCTGCCCATCCTGCAGCCTGCCAGGCACTGGCCCGGTGCTGGGCTCCCGTGGGATGCGTGGAGCCAGAGGTGGTTGTGTGATGGAAACGTGGCGTGGGTAGCATCTCCTGCAGGACCTGTGTCCTGTCAGCACTCAGCGTTCCCACACTGACCTCCCCTTCCTCCCTTCTTTCCTTCTTTCTTCCCTTTCTTTCTTTGCTCTACCAGCTGCCGGCGAGAGCAACATCTACCGGAAGCCTCCCATCTATAAGCGGCACGGTACGTATGGTCTGCATGCTGCCTCAGGACACGGGCAGGGTACCAGCACAGGGCTTAGTCTGGCTCAGTGGCGTTTAGGGGCAGGGTGGAACATGGGAGCAGGCATCAAGATGTGAGATGCTGGAGTGCTGACTAGGTGAGCTGATGCTCCTGCTTCCCCTCCAAGCAGCAGTTGCAGGGCTCAGTGAGAGAAAAAATCAGCTTTGGACTGCATCCTTGTTGGGAGAGATGGAGGCAAAGGCTGTCAGTGGGACTGGGGTCAGGGATAGTTGTGGGAGGGGGAATGAGGCTGTGGAGGGGTGGCAGAGGGTGCCTTGCCCCCAAGAGCATCGCTTGCTGATGCCAGGAGCCAGAGCAGCCTCAGGAAGAGAATGAAGGTAATTTGCAGTTTGACATGGAGCACTGGAGAAAAATCACAACTTACCCTGGATGGATGATCCAGGGTGAAAAGGACCTGGGGGATGTTGAGGGATGGGAAGGAGGCATGGGGTGATTGGTGCCTCAGCAGGGTTGGCTTGCACTGTCCCTGCTTGCTTTGGTGTGTAGAGGGACAGCCGCTCCCCCCAGGCAGTAACTTCTCTGTCTCCTCTTCTCTCCCTGGGCTCTCCTTTCCCTCCTGCCCAACTCCCACTGCCCTGCTGCTGGCTGCACCCACTGCTGTAAGTAGCTGCCATTGGCAGGGTCCCCTGTGCCCGCTTGAGGTGTTGGGATAGCACTGCAACATTGCCTGGCCTTGGTGCTCCTTCCACTGCACAGCCCCCTGCTGCCTGCCCTGGCAGGAACCCACTGAGGGCCCTTTCCCTGCTGCATTGAGTCTTCCCCCATCCCCTCCTGCCTTTGTGGTTATAACCCCCTGGGTGATGGGACAGCCATGGGGAGGCTGATGGCACTGGAGGTACTGGGGCTGGGGTGAACACTGTGCAGGAACCAGAGCTTGCTGTGGTGCTGTGGGCTATGAGCCATTCAGGTCCCTTCCCAGCCACATTAGCAACAGCTCCTCTGCTTGTCACCATCCCCACTATCTGCCTCTGCACCTTTGTCTCCCTGAGGTGTCAGCAATTTGACCATGGATTATTCCTGTGCTGTTTGGTGGCCACTGGGGAGATTGGGGAGACGGGAGGGAAGAGGAATTGCCTTCATCCCAGGATGGATCTTTGTGAGTCCTGCCAGCGGGACTCGGGGTCCTCATTGTAGCTCTGCCTGCTCCTATTGCAGACAACCCCTCTGCAGCCACGAAAAGCAAAACCAGCGAAGACATTGCACAGTCATCCAAGTACAGCCCTGCCTACTCCCCAGACCCCTACTACCACTCCAAGTCAGAGTACTGGTCCTTCCAAAGCTCCCCCAAAGGTAACAGCCCCTCATTGACCTGGGGGAAAGCAAAAACCATTCCTGCCCCATAACCCAGCCATTCTCTGGGGGGGAGCCACCCCCAAGTTGGGTCTGGACCTGAAGGTGGGGTTGGGCCATGATACATGCCAAAGTGACCCCAAAATCCTGGCCCTTGGGGCTCCATTGTCCCCAGACAGCTGGGAAGCGCCTGCTCCCTACCTGCCTCCACTTTCATCCCCATCTGACCCCTTCATGTGTCTCCTTGCAGCCCCCCGGGCCCGGAGGTTCTCGTCAGGAGGCGAGGAGGATGGGTACGACCGGGGCATGCACAAGGTGAGCGATGCCCTGGCAGGGGAGAGCCAGCAGCAAGCTGCCCGCATGGCAGTGGGCTCTGGGGAGGAGACCCAGCCCAGCTCCACCACCCAGGAAGGGGCCACCACCATCCCTGCTTCCCTTGGCCATCCCCAGCATGGGGTCTGAAGGAGGGGTGCGAAGCAGCCTTTCCCCCCTGCTCAGATCCAGAGCGGTATTGGCCGGCTGATCCTGAGGGAGGAGATGAAGGCTCGGTCCAACTCCTATGCAGACCCCTGGACACCCCCTCGCAGCTCAGCCAGCAGCAGAGAAGCCCTGCACACAGTTGGCTATGAGGGCTCCCTCAACGGCTGTAAGGACCCTGTCTGTCTGTCTGTCCATCCCACCCAGCAGAGCCCCTGCGGGAGGGAAGAGCAGGGGATGGGGAACGAGTGATGGGAGATGTGCTGAGTACCAGAGTTAGACCTGGGAGGCTCTTTTCCTCTCTGAAGGGCTCCATCCATTCCCTGTGCCCTGGCCAGGATGGGGCACTGCCCGATGGGTGTTTGCAGTCTGTCCAGCAGCCTAGTGAAGTGCCTCATGGGGTGGTTGGTGGTCCCTTGGGAATGCTGGGCTCACTCCTTATTATAACTGGCTTCAGGGCTGCCATCCTTGCTTGCACTGCTCTCACTGCACAGCACCCAGGGCACCCAACCCCCCAAGCTCCAGGGAGGGTGCTGGGGAGCCTGACAGCACAGCTCGCTCCATGCTCTCCCTCCTCATGGTGCATCATGGAGCTGGGGTTGTCAGAGATGCTCAGGGAGCCCCAAGCAGGACCCATGGGGCTGGCAGCCGGGCAGCTCTGCATGGTGTGGGGTGCCCGGTCTTCCTTGACGCCTGGCTCTGCTCTCCTTGCAGCTCCCCGGATGCACTACCTGGCTGACAGTGGTGAGTGTGAGCCTGCAGCCCTCCACTGCTGGTCCCCTGGGGTGGTGCGGTCCAGAGCCTGGGCTGGAGGCGATGCTGGACCAGGGAGGGGAGAAGGGGAAAGAAGAAGAAGGCCTTGAAAGGCCAAGGTGGAGCTGAACCAGTGCAGAGCTGGTGACAGAGAAACTGAAAGGGATTGTGTTGCACTGAAGGGGGAGGCAGGAGGGATGCCATGGGAAAGGGATTTTGGGGAGAGGAATGTCTGCACAGGAGGAGGCCAGGCTGGAAATGAGTTGAAGCTGGAAGGAGACAGAGCTGGGTGAATGTGGAGCTGGGTAGCAACATGGGAGCACAGGGGTAGGGTGGCCCAGAGAGTGCTCTCCCAGGGTGCGGGGCTCATCCCTGCATTCTCCCTTATGCACCTTGGTGCCTTCTTTGCAGATCCCCTCATTTCGAAGTCCGCCTCCCTCCCTGCCTACAGGAGGAATGGGCTGCACCGGGTAAGTGCCTCCTGCTGCATCCTGCTGCTGCCGCACACCTCTGCACCCTTCATCGTTATGAAGGCTCCTCAAAGACCCTGGTGTGCCCTCCTGGGTGTTCTGCTGCCCCCTTCTCTGCTCCCCTACTGTCACTGCTGGTCTTCTGTGCCAGTCCAAATTGACCCTTACTGGGGACCAAAGTGCCCTGTCCAGGCAGGAAGGACAGAAGCGCCTGCACTGAACCTCCTGCAGGGCACATTCAGAGGGTTGCTGGTGTTACTTCCCAGTGCAACAGCTTTGCTTTATACTCTGGGGCACTGATTGGTAGGGTTGGTCCTGCCTCAGTGCGACCTGAGCTTATCACTTCACCTTCTCGTGCCTCAGTTTCCCCACTGCCAGGGGTGAGGAGGGTCCTGCTTTGGGGTGGGTGGGTGCTTTTCCCCCTGGGGACATGGGAGGTGTTGTGCTGAACATCTAGAGGGGACCCCTCTTACTCCTCCCTCCCTGCATCCCTCCCACAGCCTCCCAGTGCCGAGCTTTTCCACTACGACAGCACGAATGCCGTCAACTGGGGGATGCGAGGTAAGGCCGTGGGCCAGGGGACCCTATAAGCACAGAGCCAGATGCCTGGCAGCAGAGGGACCAGCGTGGCTCATGTCTCTTGTCTTTTCTCTCTCCCCACAGAGTACAAGGTAAGATGCTGCTGCTCCAAGGAGCGGCTGCCAGCTGGAGGTGCGAGTGCCAGAGTCCCAGAGATGTGTCCGTGTGTCCTCAGGCCCTTTAGGAGCGAGCTTTGCCCTCTGCTCCCCATGCCTTGCCTTCATCCCCTTCCATTCCCCATCTGACAGCCCCGTCCTGGAACTGTGGGGCTCAGACCACAATCCTTCCCCTCCTGCCAGGGTCCCAAGCACTTGGCTGAGCAGAAGTGTCTCCTTGGTGGGGAACAGAGAAGGGTGGTAGTGCTGCTGGTTCCCCCACTCATGCTCATCCCCAGGTCACTCCTGGTTTCACAGTGAACAGGCAATTCCAGAGCCACCACAGTGATTCAGTGGGGATCAGGGTCACCATGAGAGCAAGTCTCCCCTTTACCTTGTCCTATCCAAGCCCTGGAGGCAGCTGTGCCACCCAAACCCTGCTGAACATGGCAGGAGGAAGCTTTATCCTAGTGGCTTCCACAGCCTCATTCCCAGGTATGCCCCCGTATGTCCCATGGTCTTCCTGTCCCTGTGCAGATATACCCCTACGAGCTGCTCTTGGTGAAGACGAGGGGGAGGAACCAGCTGCCCAAAGATGTGGACAGGACTCGGTTAGAGGTGAGAAGAGCCTTTTCCATTGGGGATAATCTCCTCAGGGCTCAGAGGGACCCCATCCCCTGGGGATGACCTTAGCCCCAGCAGGCAGGTTGGGGATGTGGGGGGCTCATGGATGTGTGAGGAGCATCTCCATGGCTCCCCAGCAGCACACATGTGCCAGCACACTGTCATGATGATCCTGCTGCTCCGCTGGCCAGGCAGAGCTGTTCCCCATGCCCACAGCATGGGTGTATTTAGCAGGTGGGCACTGAGTGCTCTCCTCTCCCGAGTGAGTACTGCTGGGGGTTGTAGCACCCTGTCGCGCAGAGCAGGGCAGGGGATGCCATCAGACCCCTGGATGGTGGCTGTGGTCCCCATTCCTGGCCCAGCATCCCATCTCTCCCCAGCGGCACCTCTCCCAAGAGGAGTTCTACCAGATCTTCGGCATGACCATCGCCGAGTTCGACCGCCTGGCGCTGTGGAAGAGGAATGAGCTGAAGAAGCAGGCCCGGCTGTTTTAAATGCAGTGCACTATAAATATATACATACCTATAAATATATACATAGAAAGATCTCTATCCTGCAGCTCTGTATGATTCTCGGTGCTGTACGTGGCAGAGGCGCCCTCTGCACCCCTGAGAGTGAATTGGAGTCTCGCAGATCATTTTATGCTCTCAGTTTCCTTTTCTTTCCCAACCCTGTTACTGTGTCCATTCTTGGGTTCTCCCAGAGGCTGAAGCCACAGGGCCAGGAAACACTTGGTGTCTGTCACAGCTAAGGTGGGGATGGCAATGCTGCACTGGTGATTGCTCCTGTCTGCTTTAGGGCAGCAGCAAATGAACCACTTCTATTTATAATGATTTTACTCCTATAACCTGTGTCTCCCTAAATCAAGCTCAACCATTTGTGGATATAAGAAACTTCCATCTCCAGCAGCAGTTTCAGTGATAAAGCCTGGAGGCTATTGTTAATAACACAGTGGTGGGAGTCTTTTCATTTTCAAAGCGGTTTATGCACAGTAACTGTTACCCATAACTATCCGCATGGCAAAGATGGGGAAACTGAGGCAGGGCTCGGTGCTAGCTCTCAGGGAAGCCTCTCCAGCCCATGCTGTTCAGGGGCAGCAGGGCTGGGCACAGGGGGTGCAAGAGGGACTGCTGCCTCCCAGCTGTCCTGTGCTGAGTGCCCCATATGGGGAGGCCTTGGAGCCCAGCTCCTAATGCACATGTAATGGTCCAGTTTTTGCTTTCCCCAGTGACAAGTGGGTATGTGTGAAACTAAATCACGTTTCTGTCACAGCTGCTGTCCCCAGAGGGCTCTGCTGCAGGTCTGAGGTGGGAGAAGTTGTCCTGGGGGTGCCAGGAGTCACTGTCCCTGCTGCCACACGTTCCCTTGTACACCCCACAGGTCTCCCAAGCCCAGCTCTTCTCTGCTCTGAGGTCTTTGCTGGGGAGGGACAGTGACAGTGGCATGAGCATCATGGCCAGGCTGGGCGCACGACAGGCACCAGGAGGTAGCGGATATGAAAGGGTTGTGGGCAGGAACAGAGCAGGTGAAGCAGGGAATGAGGTGCTAATGGGGAGCTGTGCTTGCTCACTGGCGCTGGTGAATCAGCACTGGGTGGGGGAATCAGCCCAAACCA
>JANHGB010041359.1:15558-28498 GCA_026283785.1 Coracopsis vasa
TCTCTCAGCTGGAATGGAAAAATCACATCCCACTTTGGCTGGTTTTTCTAGTGAAACAACAAATCCTCAGAGGGAAGCTCCCCCCTGCTGAGTCGCCCTCGCGATAGCTGAACAGTAAACACAGAAACAGCCTCTTGCAGCAGATAGAGAGTGCTGAGGTGGTGCCTCAGCCCACTGGTCATGGGGATGAGAGCAGGGTACATGGGGAGCAGGAGGTGGTCAGCAGGGCTGGTTGTACATGGGAGCCTGATGGGAACAGCAGGAAAACTGAGAAAACTCCTGGGAAAAGCACTGGGTGGAACAGCTCAGCCATTTCAGCAAAGGGAAGGTGAGAGGAACTACAAGGTATTTAGCACAGATGCTGCAGGAGGAGCTGGAGCAGGGCAGCAGGCAATGGGCACCTGTGGGAGAGGACCCCTATCCCTACAGCAGCACAGGCAGGTAAAGCACACCCCTGCACCAGTGCTCACACACTACAACACTCTCAGGGAGCTTAATCATCTCCCCAGCCACATCCTGAGCCTGAGGTGGAAGAACATGGGGCAGCCCAGTGATGGGGCCAGCAAGTGACAAGCAGGGCTTGGCACTGGGCAAGGACAAACCAGGCTGGGGACATGGCAGGACAAGGCACATCCAGAACAATAAACTTATGAGCAGACAAGGGGTTTGGGCACAGACATAACCCTGCCCCTTCCTCCTCCCCACTGTCTGCTCTGCTCAGCTCCTGCATACACCCAGAAGCCCCACTTCAAACAGAGGGGCTGCAGCACAGGAAGCGGCAGGCAGGCAGACGCGGCTGTCTCCTGCTAAAAGGCTTTTGTGCCAGGGGAAGAACAGCCTTCAACCATCAGGCTGGAGGCAAACAGCCAGGCCCTGGCATCATGTCCTGCTGCCCAGCAGCCCTGTGCTCCTGACATGGACCAGCCACGGAGATTCAACCTCCCTCCTGGACAGGGTGGGTTCAGCCCTCCCCATCCCACCTCTCTGCTATATATACACGTAAATAAATCCATCTGTGTACAGTAAGCACCAGAGATCCTCTTAACCCTCCACGCTCTCCGCTCTGGAGTCAGGGCTAAGCACTGCTGCCCTGCGCTGTAGGCACAGGAACTGGGGCATTCTCCACTAACAAACCCATTCGTGCAGCAAAACTCACCCGCGCCGAGGTCACGGCTCCCTTCCCATCGAGATGTCCCTCCCAGGCTGAAGCGATGGTCTGTCCCCAGCAGCCTCTGAAAACCACAGCTCCCAGCTCCTCATTAGCGACAATTAACAGGCACTCAACAGGCCCAGCAGAGCTGGCACTTTCCAGGGAACAAGTCCCCTTTCAACGGGGAAAATGAACATGTGCTTTGTTGCGCACGCTTTTGGCTTAAATGAGCCAAAACCTTCCTGCCAAGGAACAGAATTACATCCCAAACCGGACCCTTTGTGCCACCTTTGATCAACCAAGCAAGCACTGAAGGCCAGGGCAGCCGCAGATGACCTCTGTTGGCAAGCCTTCGCTCTGCCACATGCCGCAGGATGCTCCCACAGCAGCCCAGCGATAGGCAGACAAGGCAGGAGCAGGGGCTGGGGGTACCCCTTGCCTTGGGGAGGGCCATGGGCACTCATGGGCTGTGCTGCTGGCTCAGAACCACCCGCTGCTCCTCCAGAAGTTATTTCAAACCAGTGAGAAACTTCTTAGAGCCAAGAGAAGCCAACCAGGGTAAGAGGCACCTCTGCAGCCTCCCCAGGCAAGGGGCTGCCCCAGGGTTTGGCAAAGGAAGAGAGACCTCAGCACTCACAGAGGATGGCTGCACTTGGACTCCCATGCTACAGCATTAAAGCAAGCTGTGGGCTTGAGACATAGAGTGAGATCAGCACATTATGAGTAGCAACCCTCTGCACGAGGCCAGTGCAAGGACCAGGAAGCACATGCTCTCCGGCATCACCATTGCCCAGCCTGGAGCTGGGCAGGGCTAACCCATCCCCAGCCTCTGCTTCCCTGGGTATTTGCCTAGCTTATGTAGAAGGAAAAAAAAAGACAAGCAGGCAAGAGGGAGACAGCCTGGATGTGACAGGCTGGCAAGTCTGACAGAGGAGTCTTGTTAGCAGTGCTTTTTCCCTGCAGTTCGAGCGGGGGCAAAGCCAAGGAATGCTTCCCAGCAGCCTGCACCAAACAAGCCCAGCTGCACTGAGCCTTCAATTGCTATGGCAGAGCAGGGGTGGGCAGCAGCAGTGAGGGGTCTGGGAGGACAGGCAACAGAGCAGCACCAGCAGCATCCCACAGGGTGGGAAACTGCCACTGCCCCTCCAGCCACCCTTCCTCCAGCAGGCAGGGTGCATCTGACCCTGCACTGTGCCTGCCGGGGGCTGAGCTTGGGGTGTTTCACCCTGCGGCTGCAATGCCCTGATGACAGCACATCCTGCCTTGTGCCACTGGGTATTTGGGACCTCTGGGCCAGCTCAAGTGCAAGCCTGCAGCTCAGCTGGGAACCAGGGATGTGGGGATCAGCAACGGCCACAGCAGAACTCCACCAGTTCTCCAGGGGAAGGAGAGGAAGGATCTGGCAGATCTCTAAGCTGACTAAGAGCTCTGAGTGCCCAGTGGCTCTGCTGTACCAAGCACAAGCCAAAGCAATTAGCATTTCTTGGAGACACTCTGTGTAATCTTCCCTGAGTGATGGGCAGAGCTGCCACAAGCACAGGGGAGGGCCTGTAGCCACTTTCCGGGACCAGGAAGATGCTGTGTTGGCAGTGACACAAGGCAGAGCAGGGCTGTTCTGCTGAAGGGACCTCCTGCCAGCAGCCCTGGTACCACTGCTCCAGCCAGGCACAGGGGAACTGCATCCTCATCCAGCCACAGCCCCACCACCAGATCCTGCCCCCAGGTGCTGCAAGCTGTCAAGGCAGCAGGAAGCCAGAAGCCAGAGCAGAGAGGCAGCTCTCAGCATCCTCCTTGGAGCACAGCCCAGGTGGGGAAAGGCCACCTTGGGAAAAGCCAGGGCCAGGACCAACCTCATCCATCAGCTCCCAGGCAGGGCTGTCAGCCAGAGCCTGGAGGCAGGAATGGAGCACAGATGAGCCTGGAGCTGTTTGGGGAATCACGCAAGAGCAGCAGCAGCCAGCCCAGCCCAGGCATCCAAGAGTCAGGGATTATTTTTAACGGCTACTTGTAGAACACAGCAAGCGCCCACAGGAGAGACAGACAGAGCTGATGCTCACCCCATCCCTCCCCACACACGTGCAAGGAGCATATCTCACAGCCAGGCTTTTTATAGGGTTTCCCATTCCTGCTGGGCATGCAGCTCAGTATGACCACACCACCCCCTCCCTCAGTAATCACTCACATGCCGTTCACTAAAGTCTTTCCATTCCCTCTCGAGCTGTTTCCTCTCCTCTCCTTATTAGGGATCCACCTACCTATCCATCTTCTCATTCTCTCTCCCTCCGTGGCTATTTTTAAAATGCCATAAAAGCTTTCAACTGGTAGCATCCTCAGGGATGCGAGGGATTTTATATGTAACCCATCACAAGCAGTCATCACCACATAACTCACTATGCAGGCAGTGACTTTCCTTTTCTCAGAAGCAGGGGAGGGGAGAACATCCACGCTCATCCTCAGCTCTCCCTGGCCAGCACTGTCAGGCATCTCCCATCCCAAAGGGGAAGGATCAGGTCCAACCCACTCCTCTCCCAAGGTGGCAACTGGGACAGATGGTGGGACAATGGTGCAAGTCCCCTCAAGTAGCATCTGTGGGTGTATGAAGGGATGGGTTTCCTTACTGAATAAAAGGCAGTGAGCTGGGCATCATCCCCTTTCGTGCCTTAGCATCTGCCACCAGATGAAGGAGGGCTTCCTTGCTGAGAAGATGGCTGTGTTTCTCTTTGTATGCCCATGCTCATGCAAGCTGCTATACTGCTTGGCTCCCACACTGGCTGATGGTCAAGGGGTAAGGGATATGTTGGTGCTGCCAGTGACACTCCCTCCAAAGGCACAGCTTACCCCAAGAACCGCATCACTGCCAACAGCCGGAATATATAGAGGACCATGGTTTTTCAACCCCAACCTCCAACCCAGCTTGGATGGAGTGAAGAAGCACTCAAGCACCACATAGGCGCTGCACCAGCACCACAAACCCCACTTTTCTCCCCCTGACCTGGTTATTCCCTATGGAACAGCTGCCTTCCCCTTCCCTACCAAAGCTCTGCCCAGAGACTGACACACACACCAGACACCTCCTTGCCCTGCCCCATCCATGCCAGCACCCGGGCACAGCTCGGCCAGAGCCGAGGGCAAAGCTGCTAAAGCTCTACCGCAGGAGGAAGGTTTCCCATGGAAGCTGTGTCAGTGCCGCTGCCAGCCACGCCTGACCCAGCCACAGGACGCCAGCCCCGGCGGCTGCCAGACAGGATTAGGCTGTGCATAACCTGAGCGGTGTCCCGTGGTGCGCTAATGCGATGACACGCTCCGTGTCACCGGCGGGAGCCCTCCTGACCAAGTGCGAGGTGTGCCTGCAACACAGGCAGGTCTGCGGGAGCCCGGACGCGCTCGCATCGCTCCCAGACGATGCTTGGGTGACGCGGCTATTTATAGCAGGAGGAGGTTAGGGGAGCTCATCTTACCTTGCTCCACCTTCTTCATCCTCCGAGCACTGCGAGCTGATGCAGAGGGTGCCGAGGGGGCAGCGGGGCGATAGGGAAGGACACCCCACAGCCCCCGGCACAGCCGAGGCGGAGGGAGGGGTTTGCAGGGACCAGCGCTGAGCCGTGATCTGTGCGCAGATGAGGGAGCGGGGAAGCCTGTGCTCTATCACACTCTTGAGGACTGCTGCGATATGAGCTGAGAGAGGGAAAATCCGGAGCAGAGCTGCCTGCTCGGATGGCAGGAGAAGCCGGCACTGAGCTGCACAGCACACTGCCTGCCCAGCGCTGCCTGGACATGGCTTCCACAGCCCCACATGGGATGCATATGAGCTGGGTGCTGAGAGCAAGTGGGGTCTGCACCACCTCCAGAGAGGCTCTGGAACCTCTGCCTGCTCCAGTCCTAATTTCTTCAGGATGGGCAAGGAGAGCCTTTCCATGCCTGTGCTGCACTCAGCACCTGACCAATGATCTCCATGTTGCAGGGCAAGCATAAACCATAGTGACCTGCTGCAGGTCCTTCCTGGCAGACCACAGACCTGTTTGCTCATGTAGTCACACACAGGCATCCTGGCTGACGCAGACCTTGCAGCCACACTGAGAAAGCCACTCACCACCCAGCCGGGCACCGCTGCGGCCAAGCCAGCCAGAGGTTATTTTACTGGGGAAGAGCACGTTGATTCACAGCAGCAGGAGACAGGCAGGGCAGTAGCAGGCGATGGACAAGCCCTGATCCAGCCCTGCCTCATGGCCAAGGCAAGGAAACCGTTTCCTTTGGAGAGGGGCTGCTGGGAGAGGCAGCTCACATGGCTTGGATGGGCTGCAGCTTCTGATGTGAAGCAGAAATGGGTTTCACACAGAGCGTCCTTCCCTATTCCTGCTCCTCTGAGGATTTCAGCAGGGAAAAGTCACTGGGATGCTCCCTGCTTCCAGTGAAAATCCAGGCTGGGGAGCAGCTGTGACTGGGAGATCCTGTCACAGCACCCAACATGTCCCAGCAAGTGCTGCTGAGCTGCGGAACAACCCATCCAGTCCCTCAGCTGCCTTAAAAATAGCTCCACAAGCAAGCGCCCCTGGGCTGGGCAGTGCTCCCGGGACGCTGCAGTGCACAGGGGTCCCAGGGGGATGGACACCAGGAGAAAAGCAGCAAGATCCTCAGATTTAGGTAGTACAAAACACAGATGCTGGGAAGAACAGGCAGGGCCTTGCAATGTGTCTTCACAAGCAAGATGCTGCAAGTGTGTCTGTGTGGGGTGCAGAACCGCAGAGCCTGGCACATGCACTTTGGGAGCTCACACTTTGGGTTCTGGTCTAGGTCTCATCCAGCTTGGCTTATGCAGCCTGGCTGTATGTATCTGAGAAAGTAATGTAATTTACTACTGTGAGAACAGGTCAAACCCTGAAACTTCAATTCAGATTGCAATGGACTCAAGTTGGGCTGAGGAAGGGCTCTGGGGTTGGCATTGCACCAGAAAAGCCTTTCTTGCCCCAAAGCAGTGCAGTGTTCTCCAAAACATGCCACTTGCTGCCAAGTAAGAACACAGAAGCCAACAGGATGGCTTCAAACGCTCAAGTACATGCTCCCCTCTTAGGCTGTCCTGTTCCTTAGAGAAACATTCCTCCCAGTGACTTTCACACTTGTCCAAGTCTCAAAACCAAAATGACTCAAAATGAAAGTGGAGTAAAACATCCATGAAGTGAAAAACAAGTGATGCTTGGGGCTCAGAGGACATTGCCAGTTTAAAAGGGTAAGAAGAAAGGAAGGTCAGACAGGCTGCATAAGGAAACCACAGCACCAGCTTCTTTTTGTTTCAGATCTTTGCGCCAGGCAGTGGAGAAAGCACATCAATTCCCAGCGCAGGGCTTACAACTAGTACTGATAAAGCATTCAGAAGACTATACCCAAACTTAAAAACGCAGGTGTAAACCCAACCCACCATCGAATAAATGGGAACTGTGCAGTTTGTGCACACTAGATCAGTTTGGTCCTGTTAAGTGCCAGACACCCCTTTTCTAGAAAGCAAGGCATGTCCATCAGAGCTGCGCATCAGTGCACTCAAGCACTTCTATTTCCCCAGTGATTTCCTGAGCCTACAGATGCAAGGGGCAGAGATGCTGGGCACAGGAGGACTTTGGATAGCTACGTGTTCCCCAAGCAAGAGCCACCTTCCTATCCTGCCACGCTTGCCCTGAGCTGCTCACAAGCAAACTTCCTGGGTCCAAAATATCTCGACTTGGGCTCTGCCTTCCCTACGGTTATTGTGGTCACTTCAAGCCCCCTTTTATCCTGCAAAGCTCTCTGCTTCCCCCATCACTTCCCAACTGAGTCCTCGTCATCACCAGTCTAACCCCAGGATGCTTCCTGGAGGTGCTGCAGCGCTCACAACTGAGAAACGCTGATGTATTTGGTCTAAAAATACATAATTAGATGTTCCAACCACTTCATTACGGCACCATCACGATCGGACTGCAGGGTCTGGCAGGAACTTGGTGGGTTTGCCTTCACTTCTGCACAGCTTTGCTGCAAAGGCAGCACAACTGACTCCTTGCTGATAACAGGACACTCTGTCATCAGCCCAGCCTGCTGGCAATCACAAATACCATTATCTGGCTAAACTGATCATCACTTTGTCATCAGAAGACTTGCTATTTTACAAGATCATGGTAGGCCCGTGAATTAATTCAATTGCTTCAACTGACCTTACAGCATGCACTTCATTGGCCTGCAGTGACACTTTCCATGGCTTCTGCTCTTCAAAGGGCAAGCCGCCAAGATAGATGGCTTGCAGGAGAGCCTGAACAGAGCTTAGTGAGAGGACAGAGTCCATCCATCCGCCCCAGGACAGGGAGAAGTTGCCGGGGCTCTGAATTTTCTGGCATCAAAGTGAATGCAATGGATGATTATCCCTTTGCTAGGCTGCCCAGGGGAACAGAGCGGACCATTTCTATCAGGTTGTTTGTGGCAGCAGAGTGAGGCTTGGGTGACAGTTGAGAGGACCAAGACGTGGGTGGAAAGCCCAGAGTTCCCCTTGGTGCCCAAATCCTACAGAACACAGCGCTAGAGCCCTCCATGGAAGAAGCATGGATGCTAGGTAATGCTCATGGCTGGGTTTGGAGAGAACAAGCAAGCAAGGCAGCTTTTAATCTCCTGTAAACTCTCTTGTATCCATGTCCCTCCTCTCTTCGCTGTCCCACCTGCACCCACACCTTGAACTGAGTCTACTCCAGCCTTTCTGAAAGCTCTCCTCCTTCACGAGATGCTGCAGAGAAGGAAGAGCTCTACTTGAAGACCTGCCTCTTTCCCCACTGCGTGTGAAGAGCCTGTCCAGCAGCAATCAGGAGAGCAGGGGTGAGGACCATGAGGGCTTATCCAGAGCCCACCTCAAACTCCCAGAGATCAGGCAGCAGCACCATAGCCATAGTCAGCATCTCACTCTGCTGGGTCCTCCCTCACTGGAGATGTGCTTTGCTCTCCATTCACTTCATGCCTGCGGCAGCCTGAGCATTACAAAGACGAAATGGGAATCAGTGTTGACCAGGAACCACGAGTGCTATGACTGTAAAGGTTCATCTGTAGCATAACTCCCCAGGCTTGGTGTCACCCCACAAAAACTAGAGCCTCCTCACAGGGGAGACACCAGGCTCATCACATCAACAGGCTGATCCCTTCGGGTTCACTACACTTCCGAACACAGGAGAAAAAAAACCCATGTCCTCCTCAGCTGGTCCTACCTCACTGGGTGGTGAGACGTGGTGAATCACCCTGCCTGGTGCAGAGCAGAGCTGGAGCTCCCAGAGATGTGTAGCACCATGTGATTCCTCTTTAATTACACAGGGACTTAACAGAGTTTGCTGGTAAACACCTTGTAACCACATGTGCCTAGAGATTACTGGGTAATTATGCTTAGTGGATCACCATGTAAGAGGGAGCATGATTTAGGAATGAAAAACAACCAAGCAAACATGCTGCATTCATCGCTATCTGCCATGACGTCTTCCTGATCAAACACTTAACTGGTCAGCCTTTCCTCATGTCTCCTTCCCCAGCTTTCTGCAACCAGGGAAGCCTCAGAGCAGGAATTTGAGAGGTCCAGGGGTTGGGATGGTCTGGAGCAACTTCCCACTTCACATACCAAACCCTCTGCAAGAGCTCTCCACGCTCCAACAGGCTATCAGTTGCTCAGAGGGAAAAGAATATGGGATACGTGGTACCAGTTCCCCCCACCCTGAATTCGCTTACCATGGGGACAGATTCTGGTCTCCCTCTTCAGAGTGCATGCTGGAGACACAAAGGAGCCTGGAAGAGCTCTAGTTTGTGAACCAGTTTCAATCACCCATTGCAACACTGATCCAGAGCCTGCCAAACTTGCAGGAGTCGTGCAGGTCTCTGCTCAGACCAGGGTGACTACAACAACCAGGGACACCTTGCTCCTGACAAGACCCATGTCAAGACTTCCAGCAGCATCCCCTTCCACCCCAACAGAGCTGGATCAACAGAGACACTGCAAATGCCATTTCCCATGGCCCCTACTCACAGACTGTACTCACTGCATGGACCTGCAGCACTCAAACCTGATGGTTACCTTCAAAACAGCAGAAGGGATTATCCACACTTATTTCAGAGAGTCTTAAATCCTCGTGGCAGATGACAGCTCCAACCCTTTGCCTTTTAATGAGCACAAACAACAGCACTGGTCATGTTAAAATCGCTGCACCAGAACAGTCTGAAGGAGAGGCTGAGCACAGAACGTAGGTGATTTCAGGGGGTGATTCTAAGGTGTGTTCTCTCCGGCAAGGGTTTCTGCTACAGAATCCGGCTTCAATGGAAATGCAGAGCAGCACTGATTGACCTGTTTATGAATGTATGACTCCATTTGCAACCAATTAGCAGTTCTTAGCAGAGTGGGAGGTATAAATACCATCATCAATGTAAACATCAACACTGTGCCCTCTAAATGTTCCCTGCACACCTGTGAGCACACGAGGAGAAGCCACCTTCCCAAGCAACACAACCCTTGCACCCTCAGGGCCACCTCATCTGCAGCCTCAGGATATGAGTTCACACTCAAGATCAAAGGCCTTTTCCTCTTCACCTTAAAAGCACATTTTCATATGGCTTTGCCTTCCTGCATCACAGAGAGATGACAACATGGGGCATCCAAGCCTGGGACCCATACCAGGGTGAAAAGCAAACCGCTGTCCCTTCAACAAGGGCTGGCAAGACTCCTGTGTGCTGTGCATGAAGCATCTCCAGAAATACATCTATACAGCCCAGCAAATCCCATACAGAGCTCCCCCGAGGCCTCACAGGTAGTTTTGCACAACAGCATGGCTTGGGGCCAGCCATGGCCCTCAGCCCCAGATTTCCTTCCTCATGTCAGCCTCAGATGGGATAGGAGTGTTTTCTAAATGCATCAAGGGAAATGGAAAGGCGCAGTGGGAATTCACAGATCAGATGGTGGCATTTCATCCTCAGCTGTGCATCTGATTTGCCAGCCCCAAAATCTTGGTCCTGCAGCCATAGATACACCTGCACATCATCAGCCCATGCACAATCTGGCTTCATCATCCCTCCTCCTGCATCTCCCTCTTCCCTCCCATCTGCACAGGTAGAGTGCTGTGCACCAGGGGCGGGAGTGCAGCGGAGCTGCTGGCTGGATCCCACCACATCTGAGCCATTGGTCACTGCAGGGAATGGGCAAACAGCAGAACAAAAATCAGTGCCCAGAGCAGCAGAGCTGGCCATGCCTGGGAGGCAGAGCCGCAAGCAGGGCAGCCTCTGACCAACAAGTGGCATTGAGGTCCCCTGAGACACTGGCCACTAGCAAATGGATGCAAAAGCCATTGCAGGTCACCACCAGGTAGCATCAGCAGAGTGAAATGGAGATGGCACAGATGGCAATGGCACAAGGCTTCTGAGCTCATTTTTTGCCTCCCAGGCACACAAACCTGAGGGATACAGGCTGGGTAAGGATTTGCAGAGCTGGGTGAGGCAGCAGTGAGGAGACAGCTCTTGGCAACATTCACACCAGTCACAGAACATGCTGATGGGAGAGATGGCACCCCATGCCTTGCTCACAGAACCAGCTAGGAGATCGTGCCTTAGCTGAGAACAGACATGAGCCAGCATTTGGGTACAGCAAGTCCTGGTATGAACCCATCAGCTACTGGGAAAAAGTCTGGAAGCACAACAGGGCAGAGCCCACTGCCTTACAGGATCTGTACAGCCCTCATACCACCTGTGGTCCCAAAGGGATCTTAAGCAATCCATAAGTGATCAACAGATGTTACAGAGTCCCCAGCCCTTTACTAAAACCCCTGGCTTCTTAGAAGTAATGGCAATATTTAGGCAAAGATAGCAAAGGAATCCAAAGGGCTGGGCAAGAGCCATGGTGGCTGCAAATCCAGAAGCTGAGGCACAGCAGTGATGTGCCCAGGGTCACAGAGCAAGGCAGTGGCAGGAAGAGAAGCACCACCCAAGAGACACCCAGCCCTGTGCTTGCTGCACACCCGGTGGCCTCCTGCCGTGAGTCATGTCAGAGCAACAGGCAGGCAGCATATTTGGGTTTGCTGGCACCTCTCTGCATGTGGGGGAGGATGCAGTGAGGGAGCTCTGCTGCACAATCAGATAGTTATAACACACCAGTGCCATAAACAGCCCTTATCACTATCAGCAGCCAAGCTGGCTATTAAGGCTGGAAAGGAATCCCAAAAGGAACCAACACGCATTTGTTAAAATTGGCTTAGAGGAAGCTTAACAGTCCCACCTGACCACTGTGGTCACTGACCCCAGCGAGCACATCCCAGCCCTCCACACCGGACCAGAGCTCATTGCCCAGAGAGGCAGAGGAGCACCCTTTGTTATCAGCACCCAGCAGGCTCAGAATCAGTCCCTATTGTTCACTACCCAGGCACCACCAACCCCGCTCCCCTGGGGATGGAGACTGGCTCCTGGTTCCAGGTGTGGCTGAAGCAGAGGGCACCTGGAAAGTTTTCTCTGCTCTGACACAGCCCAACAGAGCTGGAATCACCTGTTCTGTTGCCTTGCAGCATGCCAAGGCATTTTTCACGGTGTTTTGCTTGGGAACCACCCCAAGCCTTCGGATTGAGAAACCTCAACAGCCAATGCAATGGAGAAGTCACTACTCCTGCTGCTCTCTGCCTGGGGGAGTCCTCCTGTCTTCATATAGCCTCTAGGACCCACAGGAAGGGAGGATGCCTTCCTCAGGCAGGTTATCCCAGGAGGACGACCCTCAGGTGGTCATCAGCATCGACACCTTTGGCTGGGGGCTCACTGCTCTTAAAGGAATGGCTCAAAGCTGTGCTAGTGAGGTGGGTATCACTGCCACACATCGCATCAGCAAGGGATAAGAAATTGACTGTGACTCAATCAAACCTGATCAATCTTTCCAGACTTTGTAACAAGGACACGAAACCCGAAGTAGTCAGACTAGTACCAGGTGCCAGTTCCCATCTTACGCAGCACATTTTCAAGCTCTGCTTTAAGAATTCATGCATACTGCATGAGTGCCTCTGTCCCTGTCTCACACAAAAGAAACACCCACATCCCCAGCTGCAGAAGGTACATGTTTTTCAGTGCTGCACCTGTGCTTTGCTCAGGGCCCTGGTTTCTGGGTCTCTCCTTACCCTGCTCCTCCTCCCCATCGGCTGTTCCCCCATGTCCATTTATATGTAGGCAGCAGCATCAGCGAGCAAGCTTGCTGCCTGTCACAGTGCTCCTGGCTCTCTCTCACCATGTTGCGTATCAACATTTTATTCCATGATCTGCCCTCCAACCCCCAGAAATACAAGCCAAGAAAAGTACTCAGCAGAGATAAGCACCATGGCTTTGCCCACATGAAAGAAGGGCCAGCAATGCCAGAACCTGTCAGAAAGCAAAAACCAGGCAGGAAATAATAAAAATCCATCCTATTAGGCTTGTCAACCCGGCTGTGACATTTTCTTTCCAGTTCCTCCCAGCCAGACCAGTGCAAATATCAGCCCCATTCCCACAGCCATGGCAAGGGAATACCATACTTACTGCTAGTGCTCATCTTGCTGGTCCCTCCTCTGTCCTTCTCACCCAACAAAGAGGGCAAAGATGCTCTTTAAATCCTCTTTTTCTTCCGCGCCCCCTTCAGCGGGAGGAGGCTGCCTCTCCCTTCCAGCAGGAATACCTCTGTGCGATCCGCCGACTAACGCATCCCAACGCAGCCCCGCACCGCCGGTTCCCGCTTCCGAAGGGCAAGGTCAAGGGTGTCTGCGGCGGGGAGGGGGCGCGGCGGGACAGCGGGACCGGCCCGGGGGAGGGTCC